>CM060612.1:8536447-8651447 GCA_030578255.1 Tiaroga cobitis
AAATTCATAGAAACACGTAACTATTTTATGCAAATTCATACAAGCACGTAACTATTTTATGCAAATTCATACAAACACGTAACTATTTTATGCCAATTCATACAAACAAGTAACTATTTTAATGCCAATTCATACAAACAAGTAACTATTTTATGGCAATTCAAACACATAACTATTTCATACAAATTCATAGAAACACGTAACTATTTTATGCAAATTCATACAAGCACGTAACTATTTTATGCAAATTCATGCAAACACGTAACTATTTTATGCAAATTCATACAAACACGTAACTATTTTATGCCAATTCATACAAACAAGTAACTATTTTATGGCAATTCAAACACATAACTATTTCATACAAATTCATAGAAACACGTAACTATTTTATGCAAATTCATACAAGCACGTAACTATTTTATGCAAATTCATACAAACACGTAACTATTTTATGCAAATTCATACAAACAAGTAACTATTTTATGGCAATTCAAACACATAACTATTTCATACAAATTCATAGAAACACGTAACTATTTTATGCAAATTCATACAAACACGTAACTATTTTATGCAAATTCATACAAGCACGTAACTATTTTATGCCAATTCATACAAACAAGTAACTATTTTATGGCAATTCAAACACATAACTATTTCATACAAATTCATAGAAACACGTAACTATTTTATGCAAATTCATACAAACAAGTAACTATTTTATGGCAATTCAAACAAACACGTAACTATTTTATGCAAATTCATACAACCATATATTTTTGTATGAGCTGATTAAGGTGGACCTTCATGCTTACAATTTTCCGTAAAAACTGTAAATGAAATGATGTGAATTCATAAACTCGTAAAATAGCTACATTTTCGAGTTGAACCATTTACTCGTAAAGTGTCATACATCTAAATACATGTAAATGACAAGCTTCTGTGTTTACCGAGTTAGACGCATTCCTGGGTCAACCTATTTTGTTGATCCTGAAACAACATATCTGTCCGAAAATATAGTCTGTCTGTTTAATCCTAACTATATCCCTACCCCTAAACCCTACCCATAACTTATCCCTACAACCAGAGGGAAAGGACAGGTAAATAACACTGATGTAGAAGCATGTAACCCTGGGTGTGAGCCTAAACTTGACAGAAACTGTAAACTTGTCCCTCGAATCTGATTGGTTGATTGGAATGTTGTTTCAGGATCAACAAAGATGGCGATCCAGGATCATGTTGTACTTGGTGAAATCAGGTTCTGCATTTCTGTTGAATTGGTATAAAATAAAATAAAGGTAAAAATGCCCTGGAAATCAATTTAAAGGGGCAAATATGCTGTATGAACATCTCAGATATGCTGATGTAAGTAAGTAAGAGCTGATTGAACACTAATAAGAATATTACTTCAAAAGAAATTGCATTTACACACCAAGGCTTCATATAGGGTTTATATTTAAAAAGAAATTAATAAAATAATCAATTGACAGTCGTAATGTGCTAAAGTGCTGAAGTATAGTTAATGACTGACTGTTCAGATTCACATTTAGAACAGTTGTGTTGTAATAAAAAAAAAATGTTTAGTACAAAAAAGAAACATCAAGGAATCAAAATGATGAAGTGGAATAAAATCCCAGTCTAGAAATAAGCCTCTGTTTGGAGTACTAGGAGCCGCTAGCTGTTCGAGGCCTGAATGTGTGCGTTTAAGCCAAGGTTCAGTCAGGCTGAACAGCCTTGTGTCATTGTGTCCCACAGAGGAAGTAGTTTAAATCGTTCCAAGTACTGCAAACAGAGGAAAGCAGTGAAAAGCCCTTAAAAAAACTGCTCTCACTTCCTGTCGTTGGCATTAACATGAGGATTAGTAGCTGACCCGCAGGTCAGACCTGTCCAACAACATGCACTGCGGCCCGGAGCTAAAGCAATGCCACTGTCTTGACTGCAACCTAATTATATCAATATCTCAGTGTATATGTATATATTATTATAATGTGCATCCAGCCCATTGTTATCCGTGGAGAAACAATTGCTAGAAAGTGTCAAGTTCAAACTAGATGGCCATTTAAGGGATACTGTAGAGTCATACAACTTATTACATGGTATTTCACCTCATAAATAATAATGGGGATAAGAGATGGAACTGTTTTAAAATCTTATCCTGACATTATTTGCTATCTTATAATCAACTACAGTGTACACAACAATCGTTGCAAAATCGCAGCAACTGCGTTTGTATGAAACAACAGGGAGCGAGTCCATAATTAAATAATTGTACAGAAAATATTGATCTGAGTTTTAATATTTTGTTAGCTCACTAAATGTAAAACTTCCACGAGGAAAAACTGTCCCTATAGCAAGCGTATATCGCTGACTTCAGTTTCCCGGATGAGCCCGTGTTTATCAGCTTTTACCGGTTGTTATCAGGGAATAACACACCGCTGGATGGTGCGATTGACCAATCAGAATCAAGTATTCCAGAGAGTCGTGTAATAAATATATAAAATTCCTTTTACAACACAAGTATAATTAGTAGTGTTTGCATAGTCAACTTTGACTATTAATATTGTTCTATTGTTCATGGGGGTTAGTGTTTATCGGCATGTCGTTTGTTTTTGCTTATGGGCATGAAAAATATCTCAAATCGTGTAACTATTCGATTTCTATTTTAGAATTTATATTTATATTTTCTAATCACATTTTCTTCAGAAAATATAAAAAATCCCCCGTTCCTTGTTCTAAAATACCCTAAAAACTCTATTACTACTATATTACATGATAATTACTACTCTATTACATGGTAACTACTACTATATTAAATATAGTATATGTATATTACAATATTTTATATTGATTTACTTTCGGAATAATGCAAAATCTAAAACTGGCCGAACGTGAGCCTCTCGGATGTGCACTTGATCTCTGGCGCGTCCCGGGAGAACTAGAGGCCGATGGTAACAGACTCGCCTCAGCACGTATATCCACAAAGCCTAAAACAAAGCTCGGTCTATATGACCATTTACGTGCTCCAACATCCAACACGATGGGTGGCTGCCGATACAAAAAAAAAGGGTTTCTGTTAAACGAGGAGGCTTTGAAATCCCTTTGGTCTTCAGGGCCACAACCCTTTAACTGGCCCAACTTAGCCTTTTGATCTGAATTTTGCACTGATATGCCATCCATTTAATCCTCTCAGCTGCCGGTCCCTGGAGACAGAGTAACGCTCGCGCACTGAAGCCGGAGCAGCTCCTGCAATCCCGGGCCGGCCCGAGCCCGCATCCAAGAGCCCTAATGTTTCCCTCTCGTAATAACGAGAAAGCTCAGGAAGCAAATGGGCACTCTGGGGTGGAGAATGTATTATTCAATAGAAAGGCACTTGTGGTTCTGTTCAGGCAAATTGCACTTCTTCTCCTTTTTTTCCTCTCTCCCCGTTCTCGTCTTTTCATTGTGGTGGTTGTATTTACATGCAGTTGGGGGAGCCATTATCCCCCACCCCACACTTCCACGGCACATGTAAAGGATGATGCACAAGAGTGGTGACAGCAGGTGGATATCAAAACAAAATTACAGACAGCAGAGGAGAAACTAAATCCTCTGGTTTGGTTCTCAGGCACTCTGGAGCGAGACAGGCTCGGGTGGCGGGAGAGCTGCTTGCAGGAGTTAGCGTTTATTACTACAGTGAAATTCTAGCACGGACAAAAGACATTGATCAAACTGTGCAGGAGACTCAGGAGTTAAGAGACTTTTTTTTTTTATTTTTTTTTACTGTTGTTCTAGATGAGCTGTAAGTGGCCATATATTTGAAAGATAAAAAAGCTTGCTTGGGGAAAACAGAAAGATGGGAGTTGTTAGACTCTTTCTTGAATGTTGACTTCTAAGTTTAAAACTGTTTTCGCACCGTTAGCGATGCAAAATGGAACTGCGAAAATAACAGGTTTGCTAAACACTCGCTCTGTTTACGACAGCGAAACAAGTGTGTGCTAGACGCTACAACTACTACTTCTGCATTTTTTCATGAGACTCACTGTGTTTCCATGGTTTATATGGCAGTAAACCGGAAATCGAGGGTAACGCAGGTGTGGTGTCATTGACGGGCGATGCAATGACACGGGAAGCTACACTGGTTAAAATGGCTAATTTATCTAGATTTAAACATTGTTGGAAACATGTGGGATAATGTAAGTACACAAGTAAGAAAATATATAAGACTGTCGTAGTGGTTTTGGGTATTTTAATGCAAAAATCTGTAACTTTATTTTAAGGTGACGTAGTTACACGTTATTACATGCACTTACTAAGGTAATAACAGTAAATTATCAATAATTACAAGGAACTAACCCTAACCGTAACTGTATAAAAAGTACATGTAGTTAATTAATATTACTCAGTACTTATTTGAGTAAGAATCAATGTAACTGTCATCTTATATATATATAATATATATATATACAATAATAATATAATGTATTACAGTAAGGGAAATCAATTGAAATCAAGGTCTCCACTGAGAATAATGGGAATTACAAAAAAAACCTAAAAAACATTCAAATATTGTGAAATATTGGTACAATTTAAAACAGCTGTTTTCTATGTGAATATATGTGAAAATGTAATTTATTCCTGAGATCAAAGCTGATTTTTCAGAGTAATTTCTCAAACAAATTATTTTAATATGCTGATTTGATCCTCAAAAAACATTTATGATTATTATCAATGTTGAAAACAGTTAATATTTATTTTCAGGATTTATTGATGAAACATAAAAAGAACAGCATTTATTCGAAATAGAAAACTTTTGTTGGATCATGAATCTTTACTGTCACTTTTGATCAATTTAATATGCTAAAAAAAATTATAAAAAAAATTTAATGGTATTGTAAATATATTGGGCGGTTTTGTGAGCTGGACATTTTTTGGCCACATATATTACAATATATATTTTGTTATACTACATATCAGGCTGTGGCGGTACATGGTAAGGACATTTTATGTGTGGTTTTCTAAAACAAAACAAAACAAAACAACAAGAACATGTTTGTCCTCATTAGTAAACAATGTTCCTCATAGCCATGAAAGCCAAGAGTAGGCCGTTTGTCAACTCTCATTGAGATTCCGTGTGTGTCTTTAAGTTTCTTGTGTGTCCTCCTCCCTCAGCTCTGAGACACTGTCTCTTTAATCTCGACTCCCAGTCCGGCTGGTCCTCCCCTGAGTGTGTCTCCTTCTGAAGAGACAAAGTTATGAAGGGCAGGCGTGACGTAAACATTTGATTTCTTGGCCCTCTGCGGCAGGAGAGGAGGAGGGCGTTCACTCGCTCCCGCTCTGAAGGAGAACAAACAGCTCCCTTTGCAGAAACACAGACTTCTGCTACAGTTTACAGGGGGAAATCAGGATTTGTCTTATTTTCCAGAAAAACAAACAAATACTTTATAAGCAAAACATATATATTTTTGATTTTCAGGTATAATATTGCTTGATATTTCTGACCATGTTGCCCACACTTTGTTTTCTTGTTTTGGCATAAAAAAAAAAAAAAAAAAAAAAAAAAAATATATATATATATATATATATATATATATATATATATATATATATATTTGTAAGGTTTATGCTTAAAACAGTTGTAAACACTTTACTTGAATCCATTATGTATAATGAATTAAAAAACTATTCATAATGTACGTCGTAATGTATTACATCTTTACATAAATTAAGTTATAAATGCCTTAAGTTACATCTGAAATTGGTTGTTTGTCATGTGTTTTAATGCATTATACTTTCTAAAAGTGTAACAATGACTAGACAAGTATCCTAATGTATTACAATTACTCATTCCATGAGATGCACTACACGGCATTAAAAATACTTTTATAATGCATTATATGTAAAGGCTTCAAGTAAAGTGTTACCAAACAATTTGCCAGTGGAGTCATACAACATGTATTATCATATAAGTATATTATCAAAGTTTCAGATCTTCAGTAAATTCATCCTGTTTTAAGCGGGGTTTTTTATGTTTTTAAATGTTACTACTTGTTTCAGAACTTCTAGAGGACATACAAAAGTAACAACCTCATAAAGAATGATCAAATATTAAAGTTCACAAAACACATTTTTAAAACATTTAAAAAAAAAACTAGACATTTTGAAAGTTTGGAGAACGTTCGTTCATTTAACATCATCTTGCTAGCTGGGATGACTGTGGCGTCTCTGAAAATGTAACATGACATTCATGGAAATAAACACCATATGACAGCACCTCCACGCAAGCTTAGGCACTCTGCGATTGCTACTTTAAGTGTAGTTTTAATCTTACTTGCATCCTATTTACAAGCTACGTGCTAATATACCTCTATAATGATCGTAGTTCAGAGGTGTCTGATCGAGCTAATATGTGCTGTTATTCCAGCATGCAGTGTTGGATTAGCTGAATACTAATGAAGGGTTTACGTTTCTGCCGTTCTGTTGTTTGTCACGCTAGCCTGTTTAGTGCCAACGAGCGGCTGCCAGCGCTAACACTGACGGACAAACAGATCATAGCCTGCTAATACCATGCTTTAGCGCTAATAGGCTAACCTAAGCACAAGCTTATTATGAACTGGTGGGATGTTAACAAGTCACCTAGGCATTAGCAGACAGGCAGGAGAGGTAGCATGTGTGCTAATCAGGTTAGCACAGGCCGGTGATATGAATAATCTAATTACACTGTTGCAAGACGCTGTGGGATCACCGGGCTGCCAGTGTCTCTGCTGAGAGCACAGTCATTACCACCTCCCAATTATTTGTTTGTTTGCACACTCTTTTTCAAAAGGAGCAGTTTGAAGTTTAGCTGCGGCCCAAATCAAACAGAACCTGCGAGACTTTAACATCCCAGCCTGAGCTTATGCTAATGCTTATCGTTAATTACAAGAACTCATGACTATTAGTAATGTGCAGTCAAAGCTTGTTTGCTCCCACGTCATCGTACATTTCTCCACAGACAAAAGAGTGAATAGGAAGGGTCATGTACATTCATTTGCACTGCCGTTTAAAGGTTTGGGGTCAGAAAAGATCGTTATTATTCTTTTTGAAAAGAAATTAATACTTGTATTCAGCAATCTCTGTAAACCCGAATAAGTTGGCACAACTCAAAAAATGTAAGGCAATCAGTTGAAATTCAAAGTTTAAGTAAGCAGAACTGGCAGATTTTTAAGTTGTTCTTAACTTGAAATGATTGAGTACACCAATTTATACATTTAACTTACTATGTTCATGTTACCTCAATGTGTACATTTTTATTAGTACAAACTTAGCTAGCTATAACAAGCAAGTTCAATTAATGCTAACTTGCTAATTTGCTAACATGCTAACAATACCATGGTGCAGCACTTTCTTGTATGAGTGCAGAATTAGAAGGCTTTAATATACTTGCTCTTAAACCAAGCCGCATGCACCACTTGTCACCATGATGGCAACTCTCCTAAAATCAACATTAACAGAAATTCTTCTAAATTAGCATAACAAAATATGAATCACTACTAAATCTCAGACTTAACATTAATCTTGCACAAAAAAACAACAACATTATATTATACATAATTTTAGCATTTACTCTCCCTTTCGAGTGCCATGGGCAAAGCATGCTGGGAAATAGAAATCCCAACCCAGTTTCAGTTAAACTTAAGTTTGTCTAAATTAAAAGAAATAATTTCATAAAACTCAAAACAATGAAACAGTTCAGTTTACTTAAAATATATCAGTTATGTGAACATGAAAGAAACAGAAAGTGCTAAATACTCATAAAAGTTAATTTGACTAATTAGTTTAATTTAAGTTCGCCCAACACAAAACAATTATTTTGAGATTTAGGGTTTACAGTGTGCTGAAAAATCAAACATTTAAAATCAGCCTAAGACAGTTGCCTGGTCATGGCTGGTTTGGCAGGCTTTAGAGGTTTTTAGAGAGGTTTCAGCCACTTCTTTAGATGGTCAGGCTGGGAGACTGGCCTAAACCAGCTACATCCTGCTCAAACTAGTTAAGACCAGCTTTTTAGCCCTTTTTTTCAGCAAGAATGCATTAAACTGATCAAAAATTGAATTAAAGACTTTGTTACACACACATATATATATATAGATATATAGTCTTCCTAGCACAGGTTATTCAGTGATAATGTACCATGATCAACCCAAAGTAAAAGGGGGAAAAATAGGGAAATTTTAAAGAAGTAAGGTTTGGATTCAAAATGGATAAACAAATCATCAAACCTAATTTGACAGATCTTCTCTGAAAGGATGTGAGTGATATTTTTAGGTCAATTCATTGTTTGTGGGTTAGCTCTATTACCTTCAAAATAACAATGGTCTCAATGACTAGAGCGCACGCAAACTGCACCTTCTGTGCCACTTTCAACCCATTGTAGCTGGGTGTATTCTTCAATAATCATGTAATGAAAGAGTTATCAAAATTAGATCATACAAGGGTAAAATTACACATCTTTTTTTGTCAAAAGTAAAAGCGAATCTATGGCAGATGTTGTTGTGTTGCAGCAAATGAAATGCTATTTGCTAAACAAATATAAAATAGTTCCTAAATAGTACTTGATTAGAGGATCATTGTGTCTTTATAGGTGGTTGGGGGTGTTTGGTAAGGTGTGTTTATGTGTTTTATCATATGTTTAGGGTCCAAAATGAACTTTTTTTTTATCACACCTGTGTAAATGTGAGAAAAAATGACCAGGCATGAAATAAATGTCCATTTGACTGTCAGCAACTGTCAGTCTTTTGTTCATCTAGTTTTCATTATCATGGACTTTTAGTTTGATTTGATTCATTTCCTGTGGTCTTTGTTCTAGTTTCCGCTCTCTTTAATTACTATGGCAGTTCATTTGATGTTCACACCTGTTAGCCTTTTAGTTTGTTATCATTGTACACTTAAGCTTCTTGTTTCCTCGGGTCATTGTCGGTTATTGTGTGTAGACACGCTTTTATGTTGAGCTGGATTATCAGAATTTATTTTCTCATTAAAAGACATTCATTTGGGGATTTCTTGACTCATCTTCATCTTTGGATGTTAAGAACTGTGACACTAACCTTCATTATTATAATAAATTTGTAATTTGACTATTTTTGTATATGGTACTAGAGATACGGTAAAAAGACTAGTTTTGTTACTTTTTTTTGTTTGGTATCAACTTTTTACATCCCTATGATAACTATTTTTACAGTGGCAAGTTTTCGTTAGGTTATTTTACTCTGGATGCATTTGAAGTTGCAATAAGAAACCAGCTATTTTTGCCTCCAGTGTTCTTTGACAAAAGAGGCTGTTGCACAGGAAAGAAAAAACATCCTCCCAACCCCAGTGTTTTGATGTGTGCCCATATGCCATTCAATGGTTAAGCGAAAGCCGTGCGGCCCTGGCAGTCCCCAGCTGTTGTATCCTGAGTAATTACCAATGCTTAAGGTGGACCACACCTTAGATAAACCCGTAATGCTCCTGTCTTTCACAAACATTCCCCCTCCAGCAAGCTCTGACTTGTTTCGCTCATGTGTTTGTGTGTTCTTGTTCAGCATCGGGTTGTGCTGTGGCTAGTTTTCTGTTTAGCCCAAGCAAACAAATCTCAATGTGTTGATCTTTCTGTGATAGCCGGTGTTGAGATTACATGAAGAGACAAAATCCTCTTCACCATCTTCTTTAGGAACCAAACCAGGCAAAGACGTATCATTTACACAGCTTAAGCTTCAGAAAGGAAGCAGAATGGCACGGCTTTTTGATAAACATAGGTGAAACGTGAATGATTACAAGTGTGGGAACTCTTCTTCCTGTGTCTCACCGTTGCTCTCTGTGAACAGGTGTGCTGTAGTTGTTGGAAAGGATACCGATTTAAGCCTTACATTGTGTGTTTTGAAAAGTCTCACCACTCCCCCTGACGTCCTGAAAAGTGCATGTCTTGAGGTGCGAAGCAAATTGGATGCTAATGTTTTGACTGAGTGACGAATTCCAGACAGGAACTTCTTAACCCTGAGCAGATCAACATCAAAAACATGCTCTCAGCATAATGAATGGTTATGTACTAAGTCAGTGTTTTTACCTTATGTACCCCTACAGCCCCATTGGTAAATCTTAATGACAGCAAGACTGAATTTGCTTCAAAAAGAAACTACAAAAAGAATCAGAAGATTACCTGTAACTAATTACTTTAAAGAAATATTTTTTATTATTAATTTAGTTATTCCAAACCTATATTCAGTGGAACAGAAAAAAAGACATTTTGAAGAATGTACTGGTCAAATTTTTCTATACAGTAAATGGGGACTGGTGCTGTCAAGCTCCTAAATGACAAAAACACACCTGTATAATCGGAGCCAACTTGATATTCCAAGACTTCTGCAGGGTTATTATAGTTTTGATTTTGTAATTTAAAGAGGCTGTATGTAGAATTAAGAAACTCTTGTTATTAGCGACACCGGTGGTCGTTAAGGGAACTGCAGCAAAAAAAAACATGTGACGTGCAAGAGACTGAACGTGATTCAATGCCCCGATATTCTCACGGCGAAGTTCTTTTTCGTTCTTCGCTTAGAAGTTAAAAGTTGGAAATACCTTCGCAGCGATACAGTATAGTTAACGGACATCCCGACGCCGTTCACGCTGCTGAGAGCGACGTTTAGATGAATATGTGAATATGTGCTGCGCGCTTTCCTCTCAGTAACAACATAAACACAACAAAACTGTCAGCGGTGAGAAAACAGCAGTTAAGAAAGCATCTGATCATAGCAATGTGGATATGTTTGCACCAGCTCTACAATCCACCAACATCATGTCAACAGATGAGGTCAAAATTACACTTCCACAAATAAAGGTTATGTATTGCCATCTTTGGTTCCATGAAGAATATTTAACATCCTTCGAACCCTTCATTGCACAAATGGTTCTTTATAGTAGAAAAAGGTTCTTTAGATTTTTTAAATATTTTTCTCACTAAGAAACAAAATAGTTTTTTCTAGAACTGTTCGATGAAGGGTTCTTCGGGGAACCTAAAATGGTTCTTCTATGGCATCACTGTGAAAATCCCCTTCAGGAACCTTTATTTTATGAGTGTACACTTGTTAAGATACTTTGATTATATAGTATTTGAGACTATTGACTGCTTTTGAATTTCTTGGCAAAAAGCGGTGTGGGCGGTCAGAGTACCGGCAACATGTGACGTCCAAGCTGACCTCAAAGAAGTAGCGGCGATGAAAGCTGACTGTGTTGTCGCCTCTCGTCGGCTGCGTAACGGCAAAAAGCTCCGCTTGAACACACCAAAAGGACTAAAGGCGACTGTCAACTACCAGGTGCGTTCTGCGCCTGCTTGGAAGTACATATGTCTATATGAGCAGGTAGCAATAGTCTATTTTCGTCTATCAAAAAGGGAAACTGCCGATCAACAAACCCTGAACAAAGCAGCGCTAGCTTTTCATTTTGAATATCAATCAATCACGGTGATCGCTTTGTTCATTCCAGTCGGGCTCATGTTATTATGAAAATATTAGTGAAAAAACTAAGCTGACCGACGCTCAAAAATGCCCAGTTGTTGTCCGATGACTTGATGTGTCCCGGCCTCAAAATGCACTCCAATAATCTTTGCTTTATTTACAACGTATTTACAACTAGTGGCCTTTTTTTGTGTTTTAGTTTTAGTTTTAGTGTCATGAATTTTTATTTAAGTTAAAGGGTTAGTTCACCCAAAAAATGAAAATTAAGTCATTAATTACTCACCCCCATGCTGTACCAACCCCGTAAGACCTTCGTTCGTCTTCGGAACACAAATGAAGATATTTATGATTAAATCTGAGAGGTTGATCACTCCTCCATAGGCTGCCTAAGGGAATGACACCTGACGGCCCAGAAAGTCATTAAAGAAAATGTTTAAATATTCTCGCGCATGCGTCGTGGAAATCTCTTGAAGTCTCGTTTCAGGCCTACAAGGAAGAAAAGGAATAGTCGAATAAAGTCGTTATTTTTGTTTGTTTTTTCGCACAAAAAGTATTCTCGTCGCTTGATAAACTTATAGTTGAGCCACTGTTGCGACATGGAATATTTAAACATTTTCTTTAATGAGTTTCTGGGCCGTCAAGTGTCATTCCCTTAGGCAGCCTATGGAGGAGTGATACACCTCTCAGATTTAATCATAAATATCTTCATTTGTGTTCCGAAGACGAACGAAGGCCTTACGGGGTTGGTACAGCATGGGGGTGAGTAATTAATGACTTAATTTTCATTTTTGGGTGAACTAACCCTTTAATGTAAATGTTTTCATTTTAGTTTTCATTAACGAATATAACACTGGTCTTCTAAAGTCATATGATAGCGTTTTGTGTGGCATACTATATTTCATGGGTGTCGACTGATAATTCACCCTGATCTCATGAGAAACGTAACTAGGTATTTTGATTTCGAATTTGTATACTGTTTTTTTTATAGAGCGCTTTATACTATACAGTTCGTTTCAAAGCAGCTTTACTGTGTTAGATTTTTATGGAAACGTTTTGTTTTAACGAAAAAAAATCCATCCTTAAATCTAATCGTCCGTTGGGCATAAGCAGATGTACAAAAATGCACAAATTCATTCGATTTAACCACCAAGTCGCCAAAATGTAAAATCATTGTGAATTGCCATGAGAGTGTGGATCTGGATGTTTCCAACTTTGGTGCACTTTGAATAATGGATATTTAGGTCAAAAATAACATTTTAAAGCATTCCTGTGACTAAAATACTAAACAGTCCCCAATGACCCAATGGGTAAGCTGTATCACAAAGGACCTTAGCACACCCCACTTATAACAGGGGGCGGGACAATGATGTCCTGCCCTGATTCAAACGAGAAAAACAAGATTAGGGTAATATTTAGAGATTATTTATCAAATGCCAACACTGTGTACAGTACGAAGACATTTCCTTCTAACCAACTTTTTCCTAGAAGGGAGGAGACCCTTGTTTATTGAAGGATATTCCACATCCTCTCTTATGAATGCTCTCCATTCTCAAAAAACGAAGCCAAACAATACCCAACAATAATTGAAAATTATAAGTGATGAAATGTGATTTGTCCGAGCACAGCAGTTGCCGCTCCCGTAGCTTGCAGCGCAATACAGCATAGCCAGACAGGAAAGCCCACAATCGACTGCAGTGAACACACAATACTCGTAGTGAGAGACGCAGCTTAAATCCTGCCGTTACCTTACCTCTATGCAGACTACCTGTTTGTTTGGCGGGTTCACCAAAAGAACATGAAAAGGAAGCGCGCTCTGTGAATCGACCCGGGTGAACAATTGCCACTCGATTCTGGTTTAATGTGTTTTTGTTTCGTTAATCGTCGCCCTAATCCAAACAGAGGATCCAGACAGGGCCCACCCAGGTGAGAAGGGTGAAAGTTATAAAGGAAATAGATGCAGCTGCCTGCTTCTAGAAATGACAAAGATAGCACAATAGGCGTGTGTGTACACTTTTACTATGGGAATCCTTGCTGCTCAAAGCCCTGGGCTGCTTTGACAAATAGTTTGCTTGTTTGCGATTGTGCTTGAATGAGTGACATAGACATACAGGGGTGGAGACCGTGAGCCAGTTCTCACTATTATCTGATGCTTTGCTATTTGATGTCTCGCTTCCTTTTGGCTTCCAGGCCTCTCGTGTTGGGCTAGATCCAAGGTTTTCAATCAGGGGTCCTCAAGGGAACTCAAGGGGTCAGTGGACGGATATATAAAATATGATTTTCTTAAAATATATACAAATATTCTATCAAAATGTATTTCTAAATAAGAGACAATAGCATCTTTCACACAGCAATCCCGGTAAATTACCGTAAAATTGCCAGAACGACTTAAATTCAAAAATGTGCTGTTCACACAAGCAACAGCGTTCTGGCTTTTTACCGGTAAGAGCCCATCACACATCAGCTCCAAAATACCGGTAAACTTTGTGATGATGTCATTAACCGGAATGTTACAACTTCCCTTACTGGTAAATTGCCAGAACCAATTTACAGGTATATTTGAAAAGGTCCTGTTCACACATGATCTGTTGCCGGTAATTTACCCGTAAATATTGTATGCGTGAAAGGGGCGAATAAGAGTCAAAGAAGGGATTGTTTGTTGAATTATCATTATGATGTTATTAAAGTGTCATTAATGAAGAATCAGTTTTTTTTATAACAAATTCCTGGGTTCCTGGGTTGAAGGAAAGTCTGAATGGGTTTTTTAAAACATGGTCTACATCATTGCATTTATTTGTTTATTTAAGAGTTAATGCAAAATACTGAATGTAATATTCTATATATATGGAACGTATGCAGCTTATCAATTTAGTTTAAATTAATGAACTGGTATGACTGACAAACCACAGAATGACAGTCAAAAAAAAAAAAAAAAATATATTTTTTTAATGTGGAAAGGACCTCACAATAGCTACAATTATGTAAATTGAAATGGAATTGTTATGATGAATAAATGTTTTGAATGACATGCACTGAGAGGCTTTTGCATCATTTCTACATTTAAAAATTAAAAAAAAAAAATATATATATAAATGAATTACTCTGCCCACAAAAAATATATAAATAAACTTGATATAATTAATATACAAGAAAAATTTCTCTTTTAGACCACTATCACCAGTAATAAAGAATATGACTTAAAAACAAGTTCAGATGTGTCAAAACTATAGTCATGTGGGCAAGTGTTGATACATGGAGCGGTTGCACTGAGTTTGAGTCCCGACTCGTGGTCCAATTTAATTTCCTGGTCCAATTCCCCTCTCCCCTCTCCCATGATTTCCTGGTTGTCCTCCTACTGTCCAATCTAAATAAAAGGCAAACAGCCCCAAAATTAAAAAATCTTACAAATAAATCTTACAAATATTGATGTAAATGAGATTAAATGACATCTATTATCAAGAGGAAAACTAAGGTATTGAGGTTAGGTCAATGTCTTACAAAATCCTGTAAGCTGTTGTACACACTTAATTGAAAAAAGGCATCAAGTGAAAGTGCTGTTACTCTGCTTTCCATCGATTGTTAACACAACTGAAATTTTTTAGTCGCACACCAGTAAAAGAATTCTGTCCATTGGGGCAATTCAACACACTACCTTTCCAACACTCAACCCATCACATAATCTCTCACAGAACTGTAAATCGCAGCTATTTGATAATCACATATTACATTCCACTCAAAACTCTGTAATGACTTTCATTCTCGTCAATGATTGCTGGAGTTCTGTCTTGATTGCCAGTTGATTTGAGTGGCAGTCTTCATGGGGGAGGCCGATAAACATCTTCTTGCTGGGCGGCTCTGTTTCTGTTCATTTTCTGCAGTGACTCTGAGGGTGTTTGTTTGGAACATGCAGCCAGGATACGGTAGAGGCACCATACCTCAAATTCAAAGGTAGGTAGATCAAAGACCTCACATTTGCAGGGAACGTCTGAAGACGATAGAGCTGCAGGCATGCACGGGCCAACCTGCAGTAGCACCTGAGGAAACAACACGATTGTGTGATAAAAGCCTGGTGGTGAGGAGTTGAAGACTGCCCTCTGCATGTCGGTGTGTATTCGAGAATTGACCCTGCTTTGCGATGGCTATCATTGTGTGTAGGCTGTAATGATTGGATTTGCAATCTGTTGGGTTCACTTGTGCAGACAAAAAAAATCTACCTTCTACTTTTCTACTTTTACTGCTATGGAAAGTGATGGGAAAGGTAGAAGCCTGCTATATTAAAAAACCCACAAACCCCCAAATGTACACCCAAATGAAAAATCCCTTGTACAGTCAACATTCACAATGAAAACTTAATTTTGAACAATACCAATGTGCTCCTCCATGACGTCCTACTCGTAATTACATTGTAGTGGTGTTCATGTGCGCTCATCTAGAAACTATGATCATCACGGCGTGACTCAAAGAGCTATAACTGCCTAGTTTGGCTGTTTGGTGTTTGGCTGTAGATTTGGCACCTTTTCTTGTGGAACAAGAGTTCCCAATAAGTGTTTCTGCGTGTGTGGGTTGGTGAAGGTCTAGCTGGATTAGAGCCGCTCTGCTCTGATTGCTCCCACCTGTCAACAGGGTTAACCTCCCGCTTCTGTTAGGTGCACTTAGCCGTGCAAAACTTTCAGCTCTGACAGGCAAGCAGCCCTCGATCTGCCCTACCCATACCCCATCCCATCCAGACCTGCCCCCCAACAGTCAAACCCTAGTCAGCCCAGACTCTACATCTACCATTTCTACAGGCCTGGACACTATATCCACTAATGGAATTAAATAAATCTTGAGCCTCTTCAAAGGCATAAAACCTCTTGCAAATTCCAAGCATTAAAATTGAGAAGGCTAACGCGTTTTTTTTTTTTTGTGGCCACAAAGATTCATTTCAGCCCACTCGTGGCTTTGCTACAGCCTGTGTAACACCAAGTACCTCGCGATTGCGCTGTGCTAAAAGATGCTGCCATTCGGTGGTATTTTTAGACCTGGTTGCAAAGGTACCGTCTTTCCAAGGCAGTCCATACTCGAGTAGATGACCTTATGTCAAATTCTGTCCTATGATTCAGCAGCCACGATTCCCAGAGGATTTATTTTTAAAAACTAGCATGCCTCTTTACTTTGTTGGGTAACACCAGCATTACCTCCCCTGCGTAAACCTTCTGCGTTATCGCTAGATGCATTTATCTTCAAGTTAACCCTAGATCAGTGGAGGGATTGGGAAGGGAAACTAGATTGGCATCTCTCTGTGTGGTCCAGAGTGAGTCTCTGTGCAGCTGCCTGAGGGAACTGCACCTCTGCACGCTTCACTACCTCCACCCCCTCCTGCTCAGCCCCCGGCCGCCTGAACCGGCCCGTCAACAGGAAGCCAGTCTCACCTAAGCCTCTAAGGATAAAAAAATATCTGCTCCTGATTTGAGACAAGTTTTTGCAGTTCTCTTCTAAATTATTCTGCAGTACGAAAAGGTAATGCTAGTCATTGACGTTATAGCTGTTTGTAAGGGTAAATCAGAACTCAAAAGAGTTCTGGGGTTAACTTGAAGATGAATGCACCTAGCAATAACGCACGTGTGTTTACACTCTGAGTGCATTGACAGGTATAGTTATAACCCAGCTATAATCGTTTCCCAGCCTTGGGCAAGTTAGTTCTTTGGGTTACTTGGAATCATTCTGATTTGGCATTGTAAAAACCCTAATGTTAACATAATTAACTGTTTTGAGTAGGGTAAACTTAAATTAAACAAATTAGTTCAATCGAATGAACTTTTAAGAGTATTTAGAACTTTCTTTTTCTTTTGAGTTCACAAAACCAAGTTTTAAATGATCTGAATTGTTTTATTGTTTTAAGTTTTATGAACTGGTTTCTTTTAATTTAGACAAAATTAAATTGAACTGAAACTGGGCTTGGATTTTCATTTCCCAGCATGCTTTTTTTTTGTTGCTATGGCACTCAATGGAATGCTAAAATCAATAGTTATATAATGTTTTTTTGAGTAAGATTAATGTTAAGTGTGAAAATTAGTGTTTGACATTGTGCTATTCTAATTTAGAAGAGTTTCTATTATGTGTTTTTTTTTTTACCATCATGATGACGAGTGGAGCATGAGCATGGTTTGAGAACAGATATATGTTAAATGTTCTTTATTGCCGTACTCATTCACCAATTTCTATGCTATCACAGCATTGAGTTACCAATTGGCAAGTTAGCATTTACTGACTTACAGAAGCTAGTTAAAGCTAGCCAAGTTCTCACTACTAAAAATATTTAAGTAGCGATTGCATGATAATTTATTTTAAGTTAAGCGCAATTAAAATGTATAAGTACAGAATAAGAATCTGCCAGTTCTGGTTACTTAAACTTTGAATTTCTTAACTTACACAATTTTTGATGTAAATGATTCCCACACAGCAACATAGTGTAGGCCCAGATCCGGGCCACATCTGGGACATGTGGATTCAACGCGTACAAGATGTGGGCCGGATCTGGGCGCCACTATGTTGCTGTCTGGGTTTCCTTAATTTTTTGGAGTTTTGCCAACTTCTCCGGGTTTACAGGGTGTGCGTTATTTGTAATTACAAATAATGTCATGACTTTTTTTTTTGTAGTGAACACCTTACACTTCCTTTTTTAAGACCAATGCAGTTGAGGTGTCAATGAAGGGGTCGTGGCAAAAAAAAAAAAAAAATTGGCTAACAGACTCATGCTATCAGTTTCACAAGTGGAAAGTTTCAGGCAGTGGTATATGCTTGGTAGTTTTAGTGTGCATGGTCTTCGTAGATATTACAGAGCCAGAATGTTTTCACTGTTAGGGGGGAATCGACCTAAGACTTGCATACCTGGAGTTGTCTCTGCACATTCATCTGGGATAGGAGAAACTAAACTTGAACTTTTATAGATTTCAGAAACCAACTACTGCTAAGTGTAATTGCATGCTGAAAACGTATTACATTCAAACCATATTCTTTTTTAAATGTCTTTCTACATTATGTCTTCTCATATTTTGTCAAGGCAGGAGTAATTGGCTTCTTAGAAAACTCGGACACAAGAGGAAATGTTAGCAAGGCCATGTCCACCTGGCGAGCAGCTCACACTTGCCCGATAAGCAGGCGAACTGTGGGATAAAATTGTACGTAGTGTGATTTTTAAGCACCTGAGCATTGCCGAGAAATGACTCGCTCCTTGTCTTGGATTTGATCGGCGTAATGAGTTTTCGACCACCAGCCTAAGCCACTCAGATAGGGGGACAATTTTTAACGTCTAATCTAATGCAACTGGCTGTGCTTTAGAGCCACAGCATTCTCATTTACATACCACTAAGCCTCTTTGAAAGCCCTGAGTGCAGCAGAAAAGATATCTGACCTCTGGATGGGCCACAAAAATTGCATTGGGCTCCTCATAACGTGGGGATTAATCACACATATGATTACACGTTAAATTACCTGGGCTGTATGCGTTTGTGCTGTGCTTTGGTGTCAGCATGTTAAGGGTTTTCAAAAAAGTTCGTTGCAACTACTTCGTAAAAAAAAAATCCTTGTAACCAATTGGTTTTTGACTGATACAGACTGACATTCTGCCTGGCTTACCCTTTTCTTTACAAAAAGGACAGATTAAGACAATCCGTTGCAAGCCACCTCGACTTTGCAAGGTGCTTTAGGACTAAGAGCAAAGAGGATTTCTCTGGTGCTTCTGAGAAGATGCTGAGGAATCTTGCGGCATTAGTTTTGCCCACCTGGAGGTGCACACCAGACCACACCAACCCTCCCCTTTGTTTACTAGCTTAGTGACCATCATCCCCAGCCTTGATAAAAACATCCCTGATATAGATATCACTTAGCAGCAGTATGTTTTTCTCTCTCAAACACACACACTCATCTTTAGAGGAATGTGTAAGATTAGAGCCCACTTTTGGCCTCGTCCCTTGTCTCATTAGAAACCTACACTTGAGTCAGACGTCCCACATCAAAGAGCAAAAGCTCATGCAGGATCTAATCCAAAGATTGCAGAAATCCCTCTCGCCCTTATCAGCGGCACCTTCAACACATAAACCCAACTTATTCGGGTGTTTACACACACAAATCATCCAACATTTAAGTCACTTTCTGATGTAAGCTGATTTTTTGCAAAACTTGTCATTTTTGTCACATTCGCCCGGATATCGGATGATGACATATCAGACAGGTAGAATGGATTTTAAAGTTGTATAGGGATACGTTAATACATTAAGAGTTGGTTGTCACCACTGCATCTCTACAAACATATGTTCTGGCCGCTTGGTCCTGCGAATGTGGACTGGCATAGGGTTTATGACTGCGAGGAAGCGCCGTTGGTGACATTAATGGGCAGTAGTATTGTTTGGCTTGCTTGATTTATTCCCTTTGGGCTAATGTTCTTGAGACAAGGCCTGCTGCTCCTTTTTCTCGGCCCCCTCAAGAACAAAGTGACAGCTGCAAGACTTGCCACGGCCTTCATGTCAACACAACCTTCAATCGACACTCTGAGCAATGACAAGCTATTCCAAAAGAGGTTTATACAGCAACTGTGTCACATAATCCAGGCGTTTTTTACAAGAAGATAGTGGGAAATCAAGTAAGAGTGATAGTAAACAATCCTAACTCATCCTGGCCTCTCAATAACAAACCAGTATTTATGGCCTTTAACAACCCAATCTCGCGGAATAAGAGAAGAACCAGGCGGCCCCAGACCAATCTGTCGAGGTGACCCGTGTGCCCGCTGTCCTGTGCCAGTCGGCCATTTACCCCGCACTCAATCAACAGTTTATCTCACACACTTACCCCCGGCCAGGCAGATGGCAGAAGAGCGAGCCAGCCTCACACCAATAACCGGAATAGTAAATGAGTTAGCTGTATGCACATGGCATTAGTGTCTACTTGACCTGTTTGGAAAGTTTCACCATATTCTCACCAATCGAGCCAACTTTTGCCCACTGAGGAGGTGTTTGTGGGAGCAGTTGGGGGGGCCCGACAAAGGGGGTCTGTAAATAAATATTCTTTGGAAGGAGTCAAAGCCTCTAAAATGGCTTTTGTTTCTAGAGGCCAAGTGCCCACTAAGCCGAGAATCGCTCAATACAATTTGTTTTTTTAAGTGATGAAGATATTGTTGCCCTCCAGAAGGCAGGACATGTGTGATGTTTCCAGGAGGCCATATGTTATTTCGGATTCCTCCTCTATAGCAGACCCTGTACACGGGAAAACACGGGGTAAAACTCACAAATGAGCTACTTCTAATAATATAAATGTTTTGTTTTGTTTGGTCTGAGGAGCGAGTTTTGTTTTAAACCATTTTGCCTGGGTTTGTGACTAAAGATAAATCACATAAGATCTTTTTGAATTATTTTGTGTTTCCCTTATGAAAGAAATGTCTTTAGGCACTACAGAAATGACTTGATGTTGAGACTGTAATGCATTTTCAATTACTTAAACGTCTCCCTGTAACATGTATGTACACACACACACACACACACACGCACACACACACACACACATACACACACACACACACACAAAATAATTAAATAATGCAATAATAACATTTGTTACATCTATTTAAATGACATTACATACATTTATAAAAATGGTAACACCGTGTAACAATACATAAGCTTAACTCTTCATTAATTAATCAAATAGTTGCAATATCAAGAAAATGTAACTATTTATTTGACTTTTTTCTCACAGTTGCAAGTTTATATCCTGCAACTTTATTACTCGCAATTGCGAGAAAAAAGTCAGAATTGCGCAATATAAACTCACAACCAATTGTGAGGACAAAAAGTCAGAAAATCTTCCACATGTTTTATTGCGTGGCAGAAACAAGCTTCCATATGACACACTTTCACATTTTAGAAGTACGGTTAAGTAAAAGTTATTTTCTTGAAAGAGATCTTTAATATTCTAGCTTCTAGTAGACACTCTTTGTCTCAGGTGAATCCTGGGATGATTTTTGAACTCATCTATTTATTCATTTATTAAAATAATTCAGTTTTGTCATGGAAACAACTCAATAGCCTTTTTAAGTCTCTAAAAGTATCTTGAAACATAAAAGTAAGACATGAAATCAAACGGGACAGTTAAACTCAGTCAATTGTGTCCAAACTTTTCATCGGTAGTGTAATTATATTTGAGTTTTTATGAACTACCAATCAGTTCAGACTTATAAAATGCTTGTGAATGATTTATTTCTGTATGGTATTAAAACAAGAAACGTGGCATTGTTTGATCCTGTTGGAATCCAATATATTAGTATTGACCTTCCTTACATGTGGAACTAATGATTCAGCGACCAATTGCCGTGTCTCCCAGAAAACACACACACACACACATGTCGGGCGGGACAGAGACTTCCCTCACACACACACACACACACACACACACAGTCTCATTCAAACTCATCTTCAGCGTCTGTCAGGAGAGAGATAGTTTGTGAGCACTTGGCTGAAGAGGTAATTACACTTATCTTTTGTCAGTCTTTGTCTCAGTGCAACCGAGTCTGCTTGAGGAACAGAGACGTGGACTCTTTGTGCTGGGAGAGGGACCCGGGGCCGCGCCGGGCCCCACAACACTCCACCTGCCAGCTGTTCCCGCAGGAGCCCGTCAGCACGCTCAAGCCTATCACAGCCATCGCTCGCCGACACACACAATAGACCCGTTTACTGGGGCTGAGGCTGTCTCCCCTGTTTAATGACTATGGGAAGAAAGCTGGGGCTACTGTACCAGTTCCTCATGGGTAATCTTTAAATCAACTTTCCAGCCCTCTCTGTAGACTGTATGCCTGCAAAATATAGGCAGAGTTTAGTCAATGAAATTCACTGAAAACCCAGAAAAAGTCATTTTTTTGTGTGTCATTACCAAGGGGGTAATCCATCAGCCGGAAGTTGAAGCCTCGCGGGAGCCGCCATTGTAGCAGAACTTCACCTGCTGTTAGCATCCCATTGACTCCCATTCATTTTGGCGTCACTTTGACAGTGAATAAGTTTACATCTGAGGCGTCCAAAGGCTTAATTTGTCCATTATTTATTTCTAAAGAAACACGACAATGTATAAAATGCTCCATTACTTTGTATCTTACGTTACGACCCCCTGGAAGCCGTTTTTGTAAAAATAGGCTAAAGATTGCGTCATAACCACGGGACTTTCTGTCACACAATAGAGACATTACCGTATAGACAGGAGGAGAAGCAATCTTTTACTGTCTATGAGGCAATCGGGGGGACATGAAGGCATAAAGTCAAGGTAGAAGCCAGAGAGTCCATAAAAGCAACGGGACAAAATACTTCAACAACGTTTTTGAGGAAGTAGGTGATTCAGATTTGTCTTGGCACAGCTACTAGAAGATTTACAACTGTCAGACTGTCGTCACGCTCAGTTTGAGCCTGCGCACTCGCTCAGACATCAGGAAGTGCAATAATCGGGCTTCAGTCTTCTCCGTTGAAATCAATGGGGTCGCTGTGTCCATTTCTTTTACTGTCTATGGTCATTACATTGTTTTAAGCATAAGAATTTTTTTTTTATGATATTTTATTCATTTGTTATGCTATGCCCTCTGTAGAGGACACCAGGGTAATAAAAAACATAGAATAAAAAGACACGAATAGGCAAAAACTATGTGTTTTTTTTTTGTTTTTTTTTTAAATCATAATCAATTTTTAGGTTTTAGGATTTTATGTACCAAACTTTATAAAAAGATGATTCTCAACCATGTTATGAAAGATATAACAGAATGATTTGATATACCATTTTGCTTCATGCAATATGTGTGTAAAATAGCCATGTAAAAAAGCGTGTTTTCCCATTTTATACAATGTATCTATACATCTTTGCATGTTAGTGTTTTCTTGGGGCAACATGTAATGAAAAAGAAGCGTAATAATAGGAGTAGTAATTGGCAAGAAAAATATGTAATATTTCATAGGAATATTGAAATATAATGACTTTCCCTATTCACTTGTTGTGTCTCCCAAAATGCCTGATAAACATGATTTAAGTTAGCCAGATTTAGATGATAATTACAAAATATTATCATATTTTCATAAGAGTGTTAAATTTGATCACTAAATTAATGTTAGTTATAATATATTATAATATACTTAAATCCATTAAATGACCTATAATCCATTTCAAATACAGATATTTTGAGGAAAATTGCTTTTTTTAGACCAAATTCCCTCTTATAATTCAATAAAACGTCTATTTGTGATCTTTCTGATCAATAACAGTGGAGATGTCCAACAGAAACTGACTTTCAGAAATAAACCAACCTTGAGAATTATTCACCGGAGTAGAAAAATCTGACATTTTCATTGGTTTCATTGATTTTTGAAATGATCTATGTCGATTCTTTGGAGCTGTATCTCTTTGTGAAAGTAAAAGGCATCTCATAAAGGGTTTTGATCTTACCTTTACTAGCACAGAAAATAGTGCCTTTTGTTCCCGGTCATGCCTTGAAAACGACTGAATGGTTTCTGCTTAAGCCACTGATTAAAATACACAATCATTCATCTCTTTATTCATATAAACAACTCCTCTCCCTTTGGAGTCTTCGGTCGGGCCATTTTCACAGCAATTTCCAAATCAATGCAGAAAACCTTCGGAATGAAAATATCTTTTTATCTCAATCGTCTCATGAACTGTGAGCGACGGATTTGTTCATCTATAGTTCGGCATCTGTCGGTCTGTTCGTGTTAACACTGATATCATACGGTGAAATGACAAAACAAGTTGGTTTTTATACAGTAAAAATGTTTATATACTCTTAGAAAAACATAGCAATAATCCCCTGTAGAATTATGTTATATAATGCTCTTTATAGTCAAGTGTATGTTATCTCCTTTATAATATATTATAAAATGTTTCATAGTGCAGTGGTTGTGTTATGGATATAATGGGTTATAAGTATAATAACACATTAATAACACACTTTGCATTTATATAGGTCAAAACAAGTGTTGATGTAATCAATCAAAAATAAGTTCTGGCATACTAGATTATAATGTTTATAATGTACTTGATTGAGTTGCAGAAAATAGCTGTATTGCCTGGATGGAGCAACAGAACTGCTGGAAACGCTTACGTTTGAGGGAAAAGTTGAGTTGAAAAATGACTCCAGATGACATGAGCAAAACCTGTTGATCCATGCCTGATAGCATCTTGTGCTTCAATGAAGCAGGGACATTTGACCTTCCGCACAGAGGTCACGCATTTCTTCTTTAGCGACCTAGAAGTTGTGCAGAATCTCTTTTCGTTTTACATTACATCTTTGTTTTCCGTTTTTCAGAATCCTTGAACTTTCTCGTTATTTCTAGGTAAAAATGAAAAGCAAATGTTTTGCTCAGACTCACGGATGCCACCGCAACATGAAGTCGACTTAGATGACATAGAAAAATCAACAACATGTTGTTTCACAATGTATTCAAATGTGGAATTTTAGCTTTTAATAAGGAACTGAAATGAGAATGTCGGCACATATCTGACAAATCTGACTAAATGTTTTCTTTCATTAAGCTATGTTATGATACTTTCTTTTGTGAATTGTATGCTCACTGATCTTGTTTATCTGAAAATCATGTTCACTGAAAAAAAATAGTGCAGAAACAATTTTCAATCAGAAATTGGTGAAGCTCCCCCTTTTCTGCAGTGTTGGTTCGGTAACACTTTAGATTACAGCCCGGAAAGTACTGGGTTATTAAAGCAATTTTACAGTGTAACCTTCGGTAATTATAGTGTACCTATAACATACTTACAATATCAGTATAAGGGAACGATTTTTAAGTTTGGGGAATAAAGGGGTAACAACCAGGAGAATAAAAAAATGATTAATATTGTGAGTATTATAGAACTAAGGGGAACTTATTCTACTATTATGATATAACAATCTTACATTTGTGATCAATTTAGCAAGAACACACTGCGTACCTTTTTTAAATAATGGTGAACCAGTACATACTGTATAGGCTTTATAAATAGATATAATAGATATGTACCCTGTAATTTTTAAAATGTAATCTTTTTAACAAAAGTGCACTGAAAACGAAAACTATTGAAACTTTTGCTTAAATATTGGGGAAAGATACTCTTGTTTCATGTAGTGGTGCTTGTTACCCTCTTGTTTCATGTAGTTACAGGGTAAGTACAATAAAAATGCATACACACAATCTTATATCACTGACTCGGAAACCTAAAGCACCACTTACCCTGTAACCACATGAAACAATATATATTTCCCAGTATTTAAAAAAATTGCAATAGTCTTAGCTTTTCGGTAACGCTTCCTTTTACAGTCCTGTTTCCCATGTACATACTATGTACTTACTATAGTAATTACAATTACGGGGTAATAACTACACTGTAAAAAATGATGATTTTAACGGTAAAAGACTGTAAAAATGCTACAATGAAAAACTGTTAATTGGTTAACAGAAAGTTTCCTTACTATATACGGTAAATAACTGTGATAGATCTAACGGTACATTTTATGTAATTTTACTGTAAAATACCGTTAAATTTACAGTTTTTGAAAGTGAAAAAGAACAACTCATTGTATAATTTACAGTAAAAAAAACGTAAATTGACATTCCCACAATTCCCTGCGTGACACTTCACATTTGATGTATTTTTGTTGAAATAACTGTTTCTTCTTAGTTTGCTTAGTTCTTTTCTTATCAGTTATGTACATTAGAGTTTTATGTTACATTTAATGTTGTTAAATTTATGTTTATTGCATTTTTTTAATTTCATGTGTTACCATGATGCTGTTTAGTGTTTGTGCGAATGAAACTGTGAAGCTTCTATATATTAGTACTAACTTTCCTGAGGAAGAGCTACTTGTGATAAGCTTTGATTTCTCATGTGACTTTCATCACTATTGGTACAAAACAGATATCAATGCATAATTGGGTTGGTAAATTAACATTATATCAGATAATGAAATACAGTTTATTACTGTAAATTTTAAGTAAAGTCTGTGAAACCAATAATGTCTGTACCATATATTTGACGGTAAAGTTCTGGCAACCACAGCTGCCGGTATTTTACCGTAAAAATGGCATTTTATTTTTTACAGTGTAGGTACTAACCCTGAACCTACCCCTAAACCTAACCCTAACCCATGTACTTACCTTATATTAGCCAGTACTTTCTAGGTAAGTACACTGTAAGTACACGTAAGTACTGTACTGTAAAAGGAAGCGTTACCAGCTTTGGTAACGCTTTAGATTACAGCCCGGAAAGTACTGTGTATTTAAAAGGAATTTACAGAGTTACTTTCGGTAATTATAGTGTACCTATAAAGTACTTACATGTAAGTATAAGGGAACAATATGTAAATTTTGGGCAATAAAGGGGTAACAACCAGGAGAATTAAAAAAATATGTATACTCTAAGTATTATAGAACGGGAACTTATATAGGGGAACTTATTCTACTATTATGATACAACAATCTTTGGGAGCAATTTAGCGAGAACATACACTGCATACCTTTTTGTAATAATTGTGTACCAAGGCAATACATACTGTATAGGCTTTTTAAAAATGACAGGGTACATATCTATGCATTTATACTTTTTTTTTTTTTGATAGCAAAAGTTCAGATGTTTAAGTTTGGGCTAACATGTTTCAAGGCAAGAAACATAAAGCGTCTGTTAAAGTATCATAAGCCATGAACCAAACCGACCAGATACGAGGTGAATCACAAGATTACAAACTTTGATTTGAAGCAAAAAAGTGTTTTAATAATTAGACAAAAAGTAAAAAAAAGGTACGAGACTGTGAGCTTAACGGCTTTAGTGAGGGAAAGAACTACAATCCCATGAAGCATTGCGAACGGCATAATCGATGGAGAAATATAAAACTACTGTTGATTTTGTATAAAAAACAATATTTTTACGTTTATTGCTAAATATACATAAATATTAAAATATTTAAGTATTTTGAGAGTGTGAGGAGACCGTCATTCGCAGTGCGCGGAGCTAATGAGATCTTTTTGGCAGGTTTTTGCTCGTTGTGACTCTGATTGGTGGAATTTTTTTGTACAGCATCATGGGTAATGTAGTTTTTCACCACGAACTCCGGCAGTAAATACAATTATTTTAAAAATAGGCTGAAATCATGTAGGCCGACGGCTTCAACTGAAGCAAATACCATCGATTAACCACAGCAGGGCTGTCTTTAAAGGTTTATAATTTATTGTTCAAAATCAATTTCTCTATTGACAGAATGAACATTTTTACTTCCGGAAGCGACTGTTGCACTCTATTACAAAAACAAAAGTGTCAAGCAGCACCAAATTAAACATGCAACTTTGAAGTAGAAAGACTGAAAGTTTCCTGTAAAACAAAGTCCAATAACCGTTTAATTTACAACGTCAAAAACTTATTTTAGAGTGTTCACTGAAGAAGAAAAAAAATCGGTGTAGGATTTACTTTCCTATACAATTTTACAAATAATGTGCGACACATTGAATTAAAAAGTGACATTTTGAAGCAGAAAAACTGAAAGAGTATTTTCTTGTAAAATGTATTTTTCCAGAGTGCGTACCTATTGGTTGCTCGTGTGATTGTAATGTGGTGTTTTCGCAGCGCGGATGACTCCGAGACGTTACTCTGTTCATTTCCTCTCATTACCCCAGCAGCTCTGGACCATCAATTATGCAAGAGGAACAAATTTTGAATTTGACACCGATTGGGCCAGTTCGAATTTTCAAAATACATCCCCGTATGAATAATTGAGGGTGCGGGTTCAATATGTGATCAGCAGACCTTACTGATAGACAAGTGGAGTTAATCTGCAGAGCTGGACGCCACCATGGACACCGGCGCTATATAGTTATATCTGGAAAACATTACCTCATAGCAAAACAACAGATAATATTTGGAATCCGGCTGTATTTTACCTGTATAATATGTATAACCATTTGCATATTTGTCACTAATTAAATACGGTAAGACTTTAATTTAGGGACCAATTCTCACTATCAACTGGCATGCATATTAGCATGCATATTACTAGCATATTGTTATGTTAATAAATGTATATTACGACATATGATGAACGTGTGCATATCACTATTTCTAAAAAACATTTACATTCCCTAGTTCATTTTAAACAGTCCTTCCTGCAACAAACACATTTTTACGAATACAAATTTTAGACTCTAATTTAATATGAGGTCATTAAAGCTGCATGTATATTCAATATAAAAAGATTAAAATTTGAGAGGTTTCACATCGCAGAACATTTATAAAAAAAGATGAATCAACATTAAACATAAAAAGCAACCACAGATGTAATAAATTATGATACTTGATTCATTAATGCAACTTTATTTTTTTAATTTATAACACAATATTACATGAAATGTGGAATTGCTCATCTGCTTTAATATATTATACACTGTAAAAAATGATCGTGATTTTAACGGTAAAAGACTGTTGCAAAACTGTTAATTGGTTAACAGAAAGTTTCCTTACTATATACGGTAAATAACTGTGATAGATCTAACGGTACATTTAATGTAATTTTACTGTAAAATACCGTTAAATTTACAGTTTTTGAAAGTGAAAAAGAACAACTCATTGTATAATTTACAGTGAAAAACCGTAAATTGACATTCCCACAATTCCCTGCGTGACACTTCACATTTGATGTATTTTTGTTGAAATAACTGTTTCTTCTTAGTTTGCTTAGTTCTTTTCTTATCAGTTATGTACATTAGAGTTTTATGTTACATCTAACGTTGTTAAATTAATCTTTATTGCATTTTTAAAATTTCATGTGTTACCATGATGCTGTTTAGTGTTTGTGCGAATGAGACTGTGCAGCTTCTTTATATCAGTACTAACTATCTCGTGGAAGAGCTACTTGTGATAAGCTTTAATTTATCATGTGACTTTCATCACTACTGTGATGATTGTTGGTTGTCAATGTATTACAATGGTACAAAACAGATATTAATACATAAATAGGTTGGTAAATTAATATTAAATCAGATAATGAAATACGGTTTATTACTGTAAATTTTAAGTAAAGTCTGTAAAACCAATAATGTCTGTACCATATTTTTGACGGTAAAGTTCTGGCAACCACAGCTGCTGGTATTTTACCGTAAAAATGGCATTTTATTTTTTTACAGTGTACTCTTTAAAGACATAAAGTCAGCTATTATAAAGTTGTTTGACTATGATAGCAATTATTTACAAATACAAACTAATTACAATGGCTATTATAAGCTAGAATAAATGTCTTTATAATGCATTATACAATGTAAAAGGTGAAAATGTGATTAGTTGTGACTTTAAGGGTCTATTTCCACCTCTTATAAATGACGTTTGTTAGTGTAACCCAATGTATTGGTTGATTTGGTTATTATTTTTTATTTCAATACAAGTAGTTGATTTAGATTTGTATTGGTAACACTGCTGTATACAGTATAAATGACTAGCAAACTGGCAAAGGCAGTAGCTAAACAGTTTGTTAGTAGTTTTTTTTTTTACTAGATGTAGTTTTTTGATTGTAAGTGGTCAATAAAAAACTACTTCTACATTGCTGGCTGAATTATTGTGTTTTGCTTTTGTAGGGCAGCAATGTTTACTTCAACTTTTGGAAAAGTTGCTTAGACTGGGCTGGTTCCGATCGGGCGAAAAACCAGGGACTAGTTCGCAAAAGTAGGTTTTGGACAAAATTGGCCATAAAAATACATCTTGTCCGTCTTGAGCCAAGGAACACGGTGGCGTAAAAACCTTGATTCTAGGACCAACGGTCTAAGAGTTATGAGCAATTTAGTACTTTTGGTTGCTGTAGCGCCACCTGTGGGCCAATCGGGCTCATTCTCTGATAGGTTCTCCCCATATTGAGGCCCTACCATCTGGCCAGGTTTCAAGTCTCTAGGCCTTACGGTTTGGTCTGCACGATGCGTTTTAGGGGATTTTTTTTTTTTTTTCAAATAGCAATTACAATAGGTTTTCAGCACTTCGTGCTTGAACACCTAAAAAAAAAGTTTTACTCCTTCAGTCGCCAAATCCATAGCCTGTCATTTCTACCACTCTAGTTTACGCTTTTATTTTGGTGTTAAAGTCGGCATGAAAGGAGTTGCGCTAGTCTTTTCTTCCCTATTGTGACGTATATCTGAGTGAAACGCTTCTGGAACAAGAACAAATGTAGGGCGGGGCTTGATTTTGTCCGTGGGGAATTGATTTGATGGTGGTGGATTGCTATTGGTGGATCTGATGTGATTGACAGGTTATAGCCCCGCCCTCGTCATCAGAGAAGAGATGAGCTGAAAGAGGGAGGGGAAGTTATTCTGATCCGAGATTATGAGACACATACATTACAAAACAATATCGATGCGCATGGATAAATCATTCAGAATAAACACTGCAATAACAAACATGATTTGTCAACTTTGATTTCATGGTGACTTTACTAAAGCTGAGGTTTGGAGGGTGTGGCTGATATGGGGGCGGGGCTTGATCGAGTCGGATGAGGCTGTGGGCGGGGGTGCGTGAGTTTGACTGAACATGCGGATTAACCGTAATGGCTCAAACTCAAACTTCTCTCATCTCAGTCTTTTTAGTAGCTCTCGATGCGGATAACAAACATCCTCAGGGCGGACAGTGTGATTCATGCGCTGTCACCTTGTGTTCCCCGCTTTGGCACGCAGCCTAATCTTTTAATTGTGTATGAGTGAATTCCCTCACTGACAGGAATGAGGCGTTTGGAGAGATATTAAAGTTGATTCAAACAATGTCGTGGTAGGCTGTCAATGAATGCTCAGGGTTACGGCATGTGAAAAGGAATTGTCACCTTCCTGTTTTGACAGTTTGGAAGTGACAAAGTTGCTAAATGGTGATTGAGATGTTATTGTGCGGTTGAAGTTTTAGTGTTTGTCGTGTGCTGCTCAAGGACACAAATAAATGAAACGCACGATGGAAAATATCTCTGGGAAATTCATTACAATCTGGGAAATGTAGTGCAACTGTGTCCATGTTTTTCTTTATATGTTTACTGTCTGCCAAATATGCAACACAATTGGTGCAAAAGTGGCAAGTTTCCAGTGACAAGTTAATTTCTTTTGTAAGCTTGTTTCCGCCATGGAACAACAATAATAATAATACACAATTCTGACCTTTTTTTCTGAGAATTTTGAGATGAAATCACAATTGCTTCTATAAGCTTCCATTATTTCCGTGCTCCAAATAGAAAACCATTATTTTAAACTTTAACAATATTTCCGAAAATTGTATTCCATTTTTGATCAGATGAGTTCAGCTTTGATGAGCATAAGGGCTGAACATCAAAAACCATTTAGGTTGTGGAAGATACAACAGATCGGCACAATCTGGCATAATTTATTGGTATTCAAGAACTTGAATTGGCTCTTTGAGGGTCTGTTTCCACGACAAAGTTTTCAAATAAAAACGTAAAGCTTTTTATGCGTTTTGGTCGTTCATTTACACGACAGCAGCGTTTTGGGCAAACCGATATTGTTATCGTCTCAGTGTAAACTACAAAAACGTGAATTTGTAAAACGTTGATGCCGTGTATCACGTGTTCGGTCTATAGGCGCGTAGTGTTTCTTTTGGGGCTGTCAGTTAAACGCGTTATAAACGGCGTTAACGCAAACCCATTTTAACGGTCTTTTTGGCCTAGTAAACTTTGTAGTTTTTTTTTCACATGCTTTTGCAACAGGACTTTTGTCCGGTGCTGCGCTATGAAACCCATTCATTTCAATGGCTTGTGCCGCGCGAGGACGTTTTGTTGCTTCGTCGACCAAAGCGCAGCGGCGCGCACACCGCGGCCAAAATTCGAAATAGTTCAACTTTTGCCACTGTGACGATTACCGGCGCGGCCAATAGAAACTTTTTGGCATCTAAAAAATTTTGAATACTGGCGTAGCGCCGCGCATTTCGCATCCTTCGCTAGACCGGAAACACACTTGCGAGCCAGCAAATAGTAGGTTAACGTTGCGTTTTGAGTGGATGACGAGCGCGAGACGGCGAAATGGATGCCAATAAGATTCTGAATTAAAAAAGTTTACTTTTAAAAAGTTGCCAAATGGTCCCATTGACAAGACCAAAGTGATCTGTGTGTTTTGTCGTTGTGAACTGAGCTATCATCATCGCAGCACGTCTGAAATACCACTTGATGGCCAAGCACACACACACACACACACACAGCTGATGCAAATTCTCCGCCCCCTCGTCAATATCAGGACCTCATCAGTATTTCTTTCACCCTTTTATTGATGGACAGTGTTACATTGTGTGAGAGATTATTTGCTCCAAGTGAGAATGTTAGTGTGAAATTGAACACAGTAATTGTCAATGTTGTTTTCAATAAAAAACATTTGCACAAAGCAAGCCGATCCACTTTTCCATGTTGATAAGAGCATTAAAATTAGAAAAAATAATGGACAAAAAGAAATCAAGAGACATTTAGAATAGATAAAAATGTGCAATTAATTGCGATTAATCGCGAGTTAACTATGACATTAATGCGATTAATCGCGATTAAATATTTTAATAGTTTGACAGCACTAGTTTCTTTACAAAGTGACATCGCCACCTACTGGCCTGGCATGAATAATACAGCGTTTTTAGTCGTTTTCACTGATCCGTGTGAACGGGGATCGTTTGGGTAATGTTGTCGTCTGTACGCAGCAAATACGAAAAATGCAAAGGAAAAACGTTTCCATTTTTAGTTCATCGTTGTCATCTAGACATACCCTAAAATGCTAAAAGTGTGCTCAGCTGCACAACATGTCACTTAGTTTATGACACTGTTCTCCATAATTTGATTAATTTCTCCTACCACAATGGCTAGAATATATACAAAAAAGTAAGTTCGTAATGTTAAGGTGCAATCTATGATAAGTTGATAATATTGACAAAACAAGGTGTGTTTGTGCTCTAAGGCCGTGTGTCCACCAAAGCGTTTTTAGCCGGCTGAAAACGCTAGGCGCTCTGCTGAAAACGCCTTGCTGTGGGCGCATGAGAGCGTTTGGCAGCGCAGCGTTTTTTCCGTTGAGACGTTTCGTTGCTATGATACAGAATATCCGCAGCACAGTTTACTTGTAACTGATTTCGCAGATAATTTGTTTCATACTAAAAATTTATTTTTCATCCATTGTGTTCGGTTAGCTCTGCTGGTGGATGTCGTTGTACAGAAAGAATGTTGTGATAGTTGGTCGGTGTGGTGTTAGTCCCGCCCCTCCTCCACTGTGATTGGACGGCTGGTTAAAAGTGACAGTGACGAGCGCTGCGTTTTATCCAAAAGTTGAACATTTTTCAACTCTCGGCGACCAGTAAAAACGCCGAACGCATTTCTCTTTTTTTAAGTTAGAAAATAAGAAGAAATTGGCAGTTAAAAATAATTTAATCTTAAGAATGTTTCGTGAATCCTGCCCCTGGACTTTATGTTGTTTTGTTTTAGTTTATGCTTTACTTTCGTTTAGTTGTTTATGTGTATTTTGTGATTAAATTTACGTTTACTGTTCGCCGGTTCCCACCTCCTTCTTTCCCTGAGCTTTAATGATGTTACATAAGTATTTAGACATTCTACTCTGTTGGCGAACTGCTGTTCTCATACTATATAGTATAGGAAAGTATTCAATTTCAGACGCAGCAATTGACTTGACAACTACGAATGACAATGTTCAAGCGTCTGGTTAAACTGGATTGTGAGTATAGTAGTTGATGCCGTTTTTTGCATTGCAATACCATTTTAAGTAATTATTTCTTATAATTTGCATTGTTTCCCAACAAGTCTTAAATTTGTACTTTTGACACATTCAATACGTGATGGCATAAGAAATCTATCTTTGCCATCAGATGTAAAGCTCACGTGGATCGCTGCATGTGAGTTCTTGGGTTTCAGCGAGCTTCTCTTACAGGAGAGAGTGGTAGATTAAAGCTGGAGTCTGTCATTAGCACGAAGGCTTTATCACCATGTGCACAGAGCTCTCTCATTACGCGGCCCGTCCAGACGGATGCCTGTCATACACCGATCACCACTGTTGCTCTGGTTATGGACCTTACGACCACCATCTCCAGTTACATCAACTGATGGAGAATCAACTGCAGTAACGGTGCCAGCAGACCAAATGCCTCATTACTGGATGGATGTGCATGGTTGATACAAGGAGAAATGGTTGGTAGTTTGGGATTTGGTTGGCCCCCTAATGATGTTGCCCCGTCTCTGGGGTTACGGCTCCATCTAGAACCCACAGTGGGGTTCCTGTCATTTTCATTTAGAGAAAGATTGAGGCCCTCATGCAAATGAAGGGGTCCAAATCAACAGCAAACACCAGTTACGCAAGATTGTCCAGAATGGGGCCATGGACGTCCTCCATATACGCCTCCAACTGTCAACCTTTCCTTCCAACGCTACGGGAAACTGGGACTAGTTATCACACGGTTTCAGTGTTAGTTTATTTGTATAGACACACATCGTACAGTCTTCACTACAAAATCTGAACATTTGCATCATTATTGGCCTCTTAGCTAAGGCTACTTCTACACTAATCCAACACAGAAACACAAAATTTTTTGCATCAAAACATGAGGGAAATTGCGTTTTAGACCAGATGGATTGGGGATTGAGTGTGACCTGGACGCACCTAGACATGTGCCGGTATTCGGTAATGCGATAAATCGCGGTAATGAATATGCACGATATTGTTATCGCGGCCACTTCAAAATACCGTGAAAAATAATAGATTTGAATTTAGACTTTTAGAACACGCATTAGCTAATTTTCTATCAACCGCTTAAACACTGCGTATATGCTCCGCAAAACACGTGCGCACTCTGATGTAAACAATCCCCACATGTATAAGCACTGTGTGCACGCGGCGCAGAGCGCACTCTAGTCTAATGTAAACAATCATCACATGGAGTAGAAGCATGGCGGAAGGAGGAACGCTGCCGACGATTTCCCCCCCGCAGGGCTGCCAACTCTCACGCATTCAACTTGAGACTCAAGCGCCTTTCAGACAGGACGCAGAATACTCGCGGGGACGTTTTGTTGCTGCGTCGACCAAAGCACGCCGGGGTCAAAGTTAAAAAGTAGTTCAACTTTTTATTTGCAAAATAGCAAATCGCGTTCTGTCTGAAAGCCGCTTTACGGAATTGACACTTTTCACACGCTCTCACGCAGAGAAAAATCGCGGAGCAAAGAGGACACTGACACCGACAGACTAGACAGAGCAGGACACTTTTGATATGAAAAAAAAAAAGGTTCTGTCCATTGTGACAGATCGCTGCGCCTCAGTTCAAGTAAACCGATCATCTGTTACTTTTTGTTTAAAGATACAGTACAACTTACCTTAAGGTTTATGCCTCATACAAAATGTCGATCAATCAGTGTTTTTCACGGAAAGAGGTCAATAAAACTGCAGGAGAACAGTTATGTCACAGAACGTTACATTTACCTCAGGAAAGCCATTTAATGACCAGCACTTTAGTTGACTAGAAAAAATTGTCATTTTGCTAAATATGTGCACTTTATTATATATTAATTATATGTTTACTTGTCATTACATAATTGTTATTATAATGAAAACCGCATTATATTTAATTTCTCTCTGTTTACAGCATTATGTGAGATATATTTTTTTCTTGAGAAAAATTAACATGCAGACTGTAGCCTACCTAATATTTATCCAAATGAGTCAATATTGAATTAAGATTAAAATCAAATACAATAATTTATTTGAATAATACAAACAGTAACCTACCAGTCATTGTACCATGTAAACATTGTAACACGTTGTCATTAAACTTAATAAAATTCTGTTTAGTTACCATGTTTTGAAAATCACAATTACACATTGTGATGCAAGTTGTTTTTTTAGATACCCGCAATCCATCTGTTTCTCTTGAGCAATTAAAATATCGTGATAATACCGTATACCGTGATAAAAGCTCATTCAATTAATCGCAGCACGAAAATTTGATACCGGCACATGCCTAGACGCACCATTGAAGAATGGCATGAGAACTTTATCAAGTTTCGTTTCTCTATATCATCTAAATGAGTTGTATTATGTTTTGTCGGTTTTAGTGTTTTCTGACATTTCAGTGTGGATGAGAATCTTTTGGACTTGACAATGCTAATGTGGACGGTTTGAACAACCCTAGCAAGTGTCAGTTTTGTTCTTAACCGTATAAACGTAAACTGAAAAGAAGTTTTGTTTCCCCATAAAGGTTATTTAAAGGACTGGTTTCAGTTTCTAGATGACTTAATAAACACCAAACTCATGTGCAAATGCCAGGTGATCAATATGTCTGTCAGACATTTGAGGAATTCTGTTTTGCCACACACACTCAGCATGTTTTTTTTTTCTTGTTTTTTTTTTCTGTTTTCACAAGCTTATCCATCTCGTGTGAGGCAGTGCCGCAACGGTTCATGTCCTCTTCAAGTTTTGATGCATTCTTGTGTCTGTTGTCAGTCAGGTGTAGTCTGGGCACTAAGTGACACAAGGGTCAACAAAAGTGCACAACACTATTACTTTGACAGAACATATATATTTATGACTGGTGACTGCTTATAGCTCATTGTGAGACTGATATATATGCACGCGCACACACACACACACACACACACACACACACACACACACACACACACACACACACACACACACACAGTAGTGGTCCAAAGTGATGTATAAGTCGCTTTGGATAAAAACAGCAAAGCCTACAGCTACAGGTTTTATTTTACTATGCAAAAACAAAGATTGATAGAAAAACAAAAAGCTGGCAGGAAAAACCATGCATTTATTAAAACATAATCAGTTATTGATATTTTGTTGTTTCTCTCCTGGTTTTGCAACAGCCTGGTCAAAAACTATTGGCACAATTTGTCACTTTTGATTGCATTATTATCACAAATGACTCCAAGGACAACTATGCAATATGCTTACAAAATCTTTAAGACATTTTATAAAATTTGAATTAAGGTTGAAAATGTACATTTTCCTATAGGCTGGAGATCACCTTTGGCCATCACTGTATACGAACATATTTGAAAAATATTAGATTTGTTCTTTGCAAACTCTGGGCATTCCCTGAAACATATCCATGTAAATGAACAAACAAACAAACAAACAAACAAATACAATGTAATATATGTTTGTCTACAATCCCAGATGCCGGTATCAAATTTTCATATAATGATAATTGATTAAGCTTTTGTAGTGTATTATAATGGTATTCCTCATGATATTAGGGGGGGGGAAAGGCATATGTAAATACAAAAATCAATACACAAAAATGTATCAAGCAAACAAATGTTTCAAACAGATTAAAGTGCAAAATATCTATAGAGAACAATTGGTAACACTTTACAGTGGGGCCTCATTAGTTAATGTCACATAATCCATCAACTAACATTAACTAATTGTGAGCAATATTTACATTTGTTACAGTAGTTAATATTCTTTGTTAAACTGTTCATTGATAGTTATTTTTGTTCAGGTCCATGAAATATAATATTAACAGATTAAAATTAACATAAAAAAATATATTTTTGTTGTTAGTACATGCTAACTAATGTTAACCTCATTGTAAAGTGCTACTCAACAATAATAAAGAATTAGAAACATTTTCAAACAACATCTAGTTGTGTTTTAGTCCAGATTAAAATGTAAAAATGTTTAAATTAGAAAATAAATAGCCTATTAAAGTCCCCCTGTGGTGAAAATCCAGCTTTTAATGTTGTTTATGTGTCTATGTGGTGTTTTTAATATATTTTAAGACACACCATGTGTAAGTTCATAAGTCGACAGCATTGCTGAGTATTTTCTGCTTAAAACTGCAGTGAACCAAAGACAGTCTCAAAAACACGGTTTGAAATCGCTGGTGTTTCTGACGTCACAAACGAACTTGTAACCAATCAGATCAACGTGTGATCGTCAACCAGTGGATCTCTGAGCTGAGGGAGTGAGTGGAGGCGGGGCTCATTTGCATATTCATAGAACCGCCTATGCTAAATGAGGCGAGGGTGTCGAGTTACATTCAAGATATTATTTAAATCATAGATGATTTTTAAGGGATAAAATGATTGACTACAGGGGGACTTTAAATACTGTCAGAAACAGAAAGTTGCTTAGCTACTTTGTTTACGGGGTTACCGGGGTAACCACTGCATGTCTGCTGTTCCATCAGCTGTCAGAGAATGTGCATTTTCACTCAGCTAATAATAGTCTCATTCACTCGTTCCCGCCATGCTCCTCGTCTAATGCATATAAGGCCGTTTTTATAATGATAACTTTGAATGGTATTAGAGTACAAACAGGCCTATAATGAACATGTAATATGGCTTTTCTGAGGTAACGTTACATGACATTGTTTACAAGCTGTTTTATCCGAGGTTGAATCGCTGTTTCAGTAAGTTGTACTGGTTCTTTCATACCCTCTGATGTTCATCCATGTTTATTTTGTGCTGTAACTAGTGGTAAAGAGGAAGAGTGAGCCCCCCCAATCTGACACGCCACATTATGAGCGCTAAAAGAGTGTTTGAATTTATACACATTATATCAAAAATGATATCAACTAGCTCTGTCTTGTCTGTCTTCGCATTGTCCTCTTTGTTCCGCGATGTTTATTCACTGCATATGGATGCGTGGCGCGAGAACAGTGTTAATTGAATGCGTATATCGACATATGTCTTTGTAACTATTGATGAGTCATTCCGACCCCAAATCCCAATTAGCACCACAATCAAGTGCTTCATGTTTGCACACTTTAGCTGTATTTCTGATATATCTGTGTCTATAGTTCACCCCCCACCCCTCCATTGACGTGAGGGACGACACTCCCTACATTGTTTCCAGTCCCGGACCTGACGTCACAGGAATCAGGGTAGACTCGGCCCGGCCTCAGCAGAGAGTACGTCAATACATCCACAACCATCCATTTGTCACGACCCATGGCCAACACCTCGCTCACCACCTGCCTTCTCCAGGTACACCCAAACTGGTTTTCTGTTCGTCTGGCTGATGTTTGCTTCTCATTGTCAATGAGAAATGCACCTTCATCTTTAGCATTTCATTAATAAAGGCGACTGTGCGTGAGAGACTTTCACCTAGTCCTGCTATTTTTGACAGATATGATTAGTTCTCCCAATTTTATCGTGTTCTGTTGTGTCTATTCAATACGTGCATGTCCTGTGCACATTTTAAAATCTCATGTAAAGACGATTTTCTTGTATTGTCGGGTTTTTATGAGCTGATAGTTATCAGCATTTTGTTGCACATGTAAACACTCACTTCAAGTTTGTTGTGACAAATTCAGATTAGCAGAGATATTAGACAACAAGTGAGACCTTGCTCTAACATAAAACATCAACTGTAACTAAATGCAAATAAAAGTTAGCTGGAATGAACTTGAAACCGCGTTTGGAGCAATAGAATAAGTCATTTAAACTCGCCTAATCATTTAACTACACTACTGTTCAAGAGTTTGTAGTCAGTATGATTTTTATCACCCATATTACAGTTTTTACTATATTTTTATATACCAATCTCAAAGTTTTGAACAGTATGGCATAGGCAACCCTCATAACAATCCCAATCTATAACAGTATAAAAAATGACGAATTCAGTTAAAATATTTAATGTTTTGAACAAAAGCTCTAATTTCAGAAAGCTACTAAAAACTGCATTGCCTGTATTTCTAAATCACAGTCACTCTGTTCAAAGAACAGCATAGTGACTTGTTTTCCATAACTGACCAAATTGCGGTATGTGGTACATATGTGGTATGTGTTTACAGACATTTGTTTATTATATTGATGGCCGTGTATTTCATACAGCGGAGTTGCAGGTTCAAATACTAGGTGGGGCGCTGAAGTATTAGCTTCCCAGTTGCCAAATTTCTGCCCTTTCTGTGAACTTTTGAGTCAGACTCAGGATGATGTGCGTCTGCAAAAATCGAAGTTTACACTGAAGACTTTTTGCTGCCTATTTGATTTTATTTAGGATAATTACTTTAAATGTGGTGAAAATCCAGCTTTCAATGTTGTTTACATGTCTATGTGGTGTTTTTAATCTGCTTTAAGACACACCATGTGTAAATTCATAAGTCGACAGCATTGCTGAGTATTTTCTGCTTAAAACTGCAGTGAACCAAAGACAGTCTCAAAAACACGGTTTGAAATCGCTGGTGTTTCTGACGTCACAAACGACCTTGTAACCAATCAGATCAACGTGTGATCGTCAACCAGTGGATCTCTGCGCTGAGTGAGTGAGTGGAGGCGGGGCTCATTTGCATATTCATAGAACCGCGTATACTAAATGAGGCAAGGGTGTCGAGTTACATTCAAGCTATTTTAAGGCATTCAAGGAAAAAACATTTAAATATGTCATTCCAACCCAACCACGGCAATTCGCACGAATTCTACGAGGTGGCTAATTCATACGACCTCACTCGTACGAATTAGTACGATTTGGGCTAAATCGTACATATTTTACGAGTTGGCCAATTCGTATGAATTCATACGAATGACCTACTCCTGACTCCGCCCCTAAACCTACCCATCACGTGGGTTTAGACAAATCGTACGAATTCGTACGAGTGAGGTCGTACTAATTCGTACGAATTACCCACTTTTTAATCACTCGTTTGAATTCGTACGAATTGGTCGTGAGATAGCGTTGGTCATTCTGGTGATCAAAGATGAGTTTTAAGGGATACAATTATTGACTGCAGGGGGACTGTAAGGTTAGAAATCTCAAGTAAGTGATTGTCAGCAAGAATAAATTAATCCGGATGTGATGTTTGTTAATATCTCAATGAGAAGAGAACACAAAAATGTTGAGGGTGAATTTCCAAATATTTTGTATGCAAGGTATTATGCAAAACTATTTCCAGAAGTTTATTGGGGTAACGCAAACGTTTTGCGAACAGCATTGAAATCCCTGTATAGGGGCTCCATATTTATCATCTAAAAATCAGAAAAAGTACATTTCATGTGATTCCATAGTTGCAAAGGCTCTTACCCATTGCATACACTGTTTACACAAAACCTGTTACCATTCTGACACTGCAGGATTTCAAAATGCGTTCAGCATTCCTTTCTCCAGGTAACACAGAATGTTCCGCCAACTCCCTGAAAAAACCCTTGCACAGGTGTGTGTACGATCATCGAGGGAAACACACACAACCACACTGGCCTGGGATTTAGATTTCAGCAGAACGCTAAATAACGATCTGAAATCTGAGGAACCTCTTGAACTTTTCTGCTAATTCAATAATTACAGCTGTGGTTGAAGTTGGCCAACTTTGAGGCTGTTACGTAAGCTGGATTTTGAGGTGGAGAGTTTAACGACTGAGTTCAGGGTCTAATTAGCACGTACGTTTTACTTTTGTTAGCCTGGTGTCTTACCAAGAGTTCCCAGAGTTTCACCTGACTTGGTTCTTAACGGGTTTTGCTTCAGGAGCCAAATTTTTACATTGGAAACCTGAACCAACATCCTCAAAAAATACATGTCCAAAGCTCTCCCTGAGTCTATAAGGTACCCTTAAAACGGGTGGGAAATGACTGGGTCGTCCAACTGACTGACTACAATTAATCCTACAATCTGATTGGTTGATTGCAATGCTTTTCCGTACTGTCTGACAAAAAATGTTAACATGCCATTTTGAACAGTTTGTTGATACAAATGTACAAGCAATGAGGGTGTCAATCCAGGCACATGTTCAGCTCAATCGCTTTCTCAAGTCACACTTCAAAGTTTGGACTTAGTATAATATGTATAAGATATAATGATGATATTTATTATGTCATTGTTTTGTGTTGTTTTAAGATTTCCTCCTAGGAATGTTGTCAAAAGACACACTGTGTCCCCAAAAACAGGCAGATGCAGCCATTGTGGCAGCATGAATGGCAATCAAAGGGGATACACAAGCAGCAGTGATGTGTAGCTCGTGGAAACCCAAACACAAGATGTAGTACGATAAGAGATGAGGCTGATTGTGTAACTGAAACCTTCATGTCTCCAAAAACTGTGACCTCACCGGTTTTTGCTCTTTCAGGCAGGAAAAAATTTAGATGCTTGCACAGTGACACTGTCTGGTTGCGATTGTGTTTGTAGACTTACGAGCAATATATGAATTTGGATTGTTGGTGTTTTTTTGTTTTTTTTTTGGATTTTTATGTTGCGTGTGGACATTTCACAGAAAACTGGATTTTCAAGTCAAGTTAATGTTTATTTAACAAGAGCACATAGTGCAGCATGTCGTAATTCTTGGCATTGAAATGTTGTAAGCTAAGATGGTTTGTCCTTGCTTGAATGTGGATTTTCTTTGCCTGTTTGTAAGGAGATACTTTCAGAGCTCTGAACTTCCTTCCCAGTCCATTCAGACCATTTATTATGGAAGGTTGTTTCCGCCTCAGATTTAAAACTTAAAGAGGTAATTGTATGATGAAGTTTAAAAAAGGAAATACTCTGATTGTGCTATGTAAAGTTGCACTGTGATATATAAATTTGCAAATGTGAGATGTACATCATGAGATATGCAAGTCTCATTGAGACAAAGGTACAATTACCAAGAAAAAATGGCAATTGCAAGCTAAGAAAGTAACATTACGATATATAAAGTTGCAATTGTGAAAAAAACTAAGTTGTAATTTCAAGATATAAGCCAATATTGGAAGATACAAAGCAGCAATTATGATAAATAAAGCTGCAATTACAAGAAAAGTAAAAGTAAAGTAACATTACAAGATATAAAGGTGCAATTACAAACAAACTATTACATAACAAAGTTGTAATTTCAAGATATAAAATAACTATTGGAAGATACAAAGCAGCTATTTTGATGCGTAAAGTTGTAATTTGTAAGTTGTAAAACTGTGCAAGAAATAAAGTCACAAGTGCGTGAAATAAAATCAAAATTTTAAGATATAAAGCCACAATTAGCCTACAAAAAAACAAATAAAAAACCAAATGTGTAATTCCAAGATATAAAGTCACTATTGGAAGATGCAAAGCAATTACAATGCATAAAGTTGTAATTACAAGAAATAAAGTCACAATTATAAGAAATAATGTCACAATTATAAGAAATAATGTCACAATTATAAGAGGCGCAATTTAAAGCTATAAAGTAACATTACAAGATATAAAGCCACAATTACAAAAAAAACTGTAAAATTGTCATTTCAAGATATTACACTTACAAAAAATAAAGTTATAATTTCAAGCTATAAAGTCACTTATGGAAGATATAAAAGTCACATTTACGATGCATAAGGTTTCAATTACAAGCAATAAAGTTGCAATTGCATAAAATAAAGTCACAATTTCAAGTTATAAACTAACATTATGAGATATAAAGTCATAATTATGAGGAAAATTTAAATTGCAAGACATAGTGACTTGCTATAGTCATAAAGCTGCAATTACAAAATATAATGTTGCAATTGCAAGATATAAAGTCATTTTGGGATAAAGTCACGATTATCTTTTTTTTTACTTTGTGGTAATGATGTTAAAGCATGAACTTATTAGCATATAACTTTATCTACATTTACATTGACACATATTCAGTATTAAGAAACTTATAAACAACACACTGAAGTTTAGCCAATCATATCAGAGGTCATTTACATAAAGAAGTCTTAAAGGTACAGTAACAAGGGTTTAAACCTAAGGGGCAGTGAGAAGGTCCAAAAAAACATGTTCTGTCAAGGAAAGACGAAATCTCCCCCACCCCTCCTAAATCTGCTGACAGTCACAGTTGTTCACCCTAACTGTCCCAGCTTGCACCACTGGTCGATGTAATCAACAGCGTTAAAGACCAGAGGCTGGTGGCGTTCCTCGGATCCCCAGGAGCAACATCTCTACCGGAACGTCCTTCTAACGGCCGCATCTCACGATGTGTCTGGATACAGCTGCAGTAAGTGGATGGGACGGGAGGGGGGCGGGGGGAGCTGCACCCCAGCAGAGAGCTGTCACTGGGCATCTGTGTGTGAGCGCGTCACCAGCGCAGCCTGTCAGAAGCCCTCAGCCCCCTCGGTGTGTGCTGACAGCTGCTTCGCCTGAGCAAGAGCGAAGGTTCGGCCGTGCCCGCGCGGGTCGGTCCCGTTACAGCTGGAATCACGCGTCTGCGGACGCTCATTAAGCATTCGCTCGCCCGTCTGCGCTGCGGGGGGGGGGGGGGGGGGGGGGGGGGGGGGGGGGGGGGGGGGGGGGGTGCCGCGTTCATTCACTGAGTTTAACTTTTTGTTTCCTTATATAAACTAGTATCTGAAACTTTGCCTGCTACACATAGTCCAAGCACTATACATTAGTAGGGGTGTTAAATGCATCGAAATTTAAATTAAACAATCGGCAGAGACTTTTATCCAAAGTAACAGTGCTAAAGCAACATGCTAAAATCAAACACTATTGGAATAAACGGAGTCGAATCTTTCATGGGCTTATTTGTGTGCCACTTTGGCACCACATTTTTAGCCTAAAGTAAAGTGTACAGCTGTGTTGAATACTAAAATCAACAAGCATTACTAAGTTAGTGTGTCTTTACCATATATTTCTTAATCACACCAAATTCAATGTTGGTTTCACTTTATTTTGATGTCCCTTTAACACATTCTGTTGACTAAGTCACTTGAGTAACTGTACTATAAGTAAAAGTATAAGTTGACGTTGCACTGACGTGTCTACTAACTCTCATTAGAGTATTAGTAGAGTGTTAGTAGACTGGTAGGGTTAGGGTTAGTAGAATAAGTTGACATGTAGTTGCAAAGTTACTTATAGTCAGTAGAATGTCTTTTGGAGGAGCATCACAATAAAGAGTTAGCAGATATTGAGCAGACAGTCTACTAATACTTTAATGACAGTTAGTTGACATGTAGCCTAGTTGTAAAGTTACTTATAGTCAACAGAATATTCAAAATGGACCATCAAAATAAAGTGTTAATGTTAAATCCCGAAAGAAAATCAAGATTTCAAGCAGTTCCTGTTTACCATTTTGTGTTTCCAGCACCTGCATCAGTGGATTTAGTCTTCTTCCTAACACATCCAATAGGCAATACTTCATGTCAATTCCCCAGCCAATTAGGTATCAGGACACATCTATGTGCATCTGACAGGGCCTGTCAAACAGATAAAATCTTTACCAGAATTAAGGCAGGGTGAAAGACCAATCCCGTATGGCCATCTTACAGCGATTAACATCAAGATAATTATTGGCTGTGTGACTGTGGGAAATGAGGCCAGCGCGACTGGAGCCCTGGAGTTCAGATGTTTAATGGCCAGTACGGGCGAACAGACTTCGGCAACTCATATGAAACATTATCACAATGTTAGTCTTGTTTCTTCTACCATATATCAGTTTTGACATGAGAAGAATCGTGGACTAAAACTTATGACATAAAGAGTAAACGGCGGATAAGTGTCACAGTTGTCACTCGGAGACATCTGCTGTCAGTCTTCTGAAATTTACAGATAAATCCTTGTTTGAACGTTGTCAGTCTGTGCGTTTCGCATGACGGGTTTCAAGAATTAGATTTACACATTTCAACACCTTATCAGTCATTTTTAAGGCACGTCCTGATTTTGCTGAATTAGACGCACTTCTAGGTATGTTGTTGAACCTTGGAACCAAATTTCTGTCCGAAAATGTAGTCCTAACCCTATCCCTATCCCTAAACCCTACTCCTACCCCTTAACCTAACCCTACCTATAACTTATCCCTAAAATCAGAGGGAAATGACAGGTGATTAACACTGATGTAGAAGCACCAAACCCTGGTGGTGAGCCTAGACTTGACATAAACTGTAAATATCCAACTTTACAAGGGCTGGGCAATAATAGAATTACATTTTTATAGTTACAATATAAACAATCACGCAATCACAAGTTTTGCTATATAGTTAGTGTAGCTTTAGGTACACAGGCAAAGAAGGATGTACTATATACCCAACTTGTTACATGGTGATATGTGAATTATAAAAACTGAAAATAAATAAATAAATTGGTGCACCCCAGAATGCTCAAACATGCAATGTTTTGCTAGTCACAGCAATTATTTTGGTAACACTTTATTTTAAGGTCCAATTCTCACTATTAAGCTGATTATTAGCATTCATATTACTTGGATATTGGCTGTTTATTAGTACTTATAAAACACATATTAATGCCTTATTCTGCATGATCATATTCTACATCCCTTAATCCACCCGATACCTAAACTTAACCACTACCTTACTGACTATTAATAAGCAGTATTTAGGAGTTTATTGAGGCAAAAGTCGGAGTTAATAGTGAATATGTGTTCCCCAAAGTGTTACCAATTTTTTTTCTTGGGAATCAACCTACGAACGGCTTACTTTTGATTAACTCTGCCTATTAAACTGGGACATGAGAAACTTCTAATATCCCCCAAAAATGACACGCATCAGCTTAATTCCTGAGAATGGTCATACAGTCATGCAATCGTCCCACATGCATCAAGTAGCATCTTGTCATTAGTTTGGCTTTCTGCACCTCTATCCAGCAAGGTGGTTCTTAGATTGAAGCGATTGCATTCCCGGTTGCCAAAGCCTGCGATAAAAGTTAGTGGGTGTTCTCTTGTTTAGTCCTGGTCTGCTGGGAAAGCTAGAGTAGTCGACGGGCTCGAGCAGTCGCTCCGCAGTCTGCAGCGGTGCCCTCCATGAGGGTGCTCAAGACCCGGGAAAAACATCCGATCGCTCTCCAAACAGAGGAGAAAACAGCAGCTGGAGATACGGGACTGTTAGGGTTGTGTGTGTCTGCGGAATGACAAAGCATCATAAAGCACAAAATGCATCGCAGAGGAAATCCCTGTCCAAGTTTTGACCTCAATTAAGCATTCGATAAGTGATGTAGAAGGAAATCTGAGGAATTTAGTAGATTTCAGCTATCATTATTCATGCTGGAGAAAGACATGGAAAGTTAGTGATGTGCCCACACAGCAGTCCTGGGGCGTTACCTTTCCAGTCAACCACGTCCGCCGCCCACAGGTGTGTGTGTGTGTGTGAGGGGGGGGGGGGAGAACACACATGCAGACGGGGGGAGCAGATACCTGTGCCTTTTGACCCCAGACGCATTACAAAGAACGCCTTTGGCTAATGCATTTCTCATTACCTCATATCTGGAGGTCTACTTAAAGGAATGTTCCGGGTTCAAGACAAGTTAAAGGGACATCATTTGTGGCTTACCGCCAGTTAACATGGACAATCATTTGGATTATCAATATGGGGCAAGCATTCAAGAAGAAATGTAAAACATATGTTTTTGTGAATTAGTGAGGGAAAAACATTTGACCTGTAAATAGTCTAAATTGTCCTTTAAGCAGTGAGACTACTTTTCTTGGTGGGTTAGTTTTTTTTACACCAAAGCAAATCTTGTGGATTTTTCTTTGAAATAGTGGATTTTTTTCTGGATTATGTTTTTATTGAGGTAAAAGTTTAGTAACCATGTTTTTTTGGCAGAACGATTGCCATTTGTATGACCACAGTTTTACTACAAATTCCATGGTTAAAATATGGTTAGTGTAACAAAACCCTGGTTAATTTGTGGTTACCATGGTTTAACTATAGTAACCATGTTTTTTATTTATTTATTTGTAGTAAAACCATGGTTAATTTTCGTAAGGGTTATCATATTGGTCTCTAGTTTGGGTAACACTTTATATTAGACTTGTTACATGTACTTAACCTACTATACAATAAATAATGCCTAATTACATGCAACTAACCTCAAACCAAACGCTAATCCTATAGTAAGTACATGTTGTTAATTAATATCACTCTTACTTACTTAAATCTAATTACACTCAAGTCTTGTGGCTAAGCCTTTGAATGTGTATTCCTGTATTTGAATGTGTGTTGTGTTGCCCCATAGACTTCTATTATAAATAATAGCATTGAGGCTCATTCACACCAAGGACAATAACTATAATGATAACGATAAAGATATAATAGCATTGAGGCTCATTCACACCAAGGACAATAACTATAATGATAACGATAAAGATATAGTTCTAAAAATCATTCTACATGAAGAACAGCAGAGTCCACATCACCAGTAGAACGATAATGTCAAAGAGAAACAACATAACTTTCAGAACGATTTTATCCAGCTGATGAACATAAAAACATTCACAGCCAATCAGAATCCATCCTGCTGTAACGAGCTCGAGCATTTAAAGCGACAGACGACAAAACTGCAGCACGTGCTTAAAATAAATAGCACGATATCATCCGCTGGTGTGGACACTAATATAGTTATCGTTATCGTTCTCAGTGTGAATGGGCCTTTACTGTAACATCAATGCTGGTTTGAAACACTAAGGAAGTCAAAATGTTCGACAAAAATGCTGTTGATAAAATTGAACTTTCAATGGTGGGCTATACTTTCCCTCACAGAGCAATATGCAGTCAACTGCTAGTAAGACATTTGATTTATCTCTTGTGAAAATGTGACTTGATGGATTTGTGTGAATTTGTATAGGGTGATTCGGAAACATACCATTTTTAGAAGAAAAGTAAGCATCTATCAGTTAGTGGGGTGTAAGCAGATTGATCAAAAATGTATGAATGGATTGTATGATTTCATACAAATTAGCCACCAATCCACCAAAACTTAAAATAGTTTCAAAATTGTATTTGTGTGTGTGTGTGTGTGTGGAAGAATAGATAAGGAATAGGAATAGATTTTAAATTTTAAAAAGTACATTTTAAATGTTTTTTTTTTTATGTAAACAAACTTAGAATACATTAAGTTAGATAAATAAAACAGAATAACCAAATAAACTTAATAGAAAAATCAGTTTTTTTATTTTATTTTTCCATGGTCTGAAATTCTTTGGATTCTTCTCACCGTTGCTGTTCTGTTTGTTTAGGATTGTTTCCATTGGATTGCGTAAAGGTCTGCTTCTTGCATTGTTTTCAATCTGTTTGTGTGCCAGACTGCCTTCAGTAATCAAACATTTTGAATTTATTTTTACATTTTTTAATACTTTGTGTGCGACCTAACCAACTGCAGAATTAGTTCTGTGGATCACTTCATTTCTGAGACTGTCATCTCTGGCTCTCTGAAGTCTTAAAATACTCCACATGAAGTTCACAGATGTTGTCACGAAGTTAAAACGCATGTGTGCCACAGCTGTGTAATTATAGCGCACATCATTTAAGAGGCTTGTATTATAACGCTTATTATTTAAGATGATAGCCGTTGATAAATAAACCCCTCGCTAAATATAAAGTTTGTGAATCATGAAACATGTAAATATTCCTCTGAAATCCGTTTAAAGTAATCCACACCATGGCAAATGAAAAGATCCATTATAAAATCATCAGCTTTAGGATTTTTTTTTTCTTTGCTTACGCCGTAATTTAAGTGTGTGTCAGCGTGCGCGAGTTGTGTGTTATTTATGCTAATTTGCATGCCTTTTTATATTTCAGTAGAACTGACATCATTAATAAAGCAGTAATCCAGAGGGGGGGGGGGAAATAAACAGATCGCAACTCCATTAAGAGTCTAAATGTGTGTAATATGCCGGATGATCTATCCAAGGACAGATGAAACGACTCCAAAATATGGTGGAGAATGCGGGAAAAGTGAAGGGAAATGCTGGATAATTTCGTTAAGAAAGATATAATTACTTTTAGTCCTGAACTGAAGTTGGAGGAGACGGCTTGCTTTTCAGTCTGTGTGTGTGTGTGTGTGTGTGTGTGTGTGTTGTGTTGTGTGTGTGTGCACTGAGAGGCCTCGGCCCAGGCCTTGTTTGAGGAAAGATTATCTTGACAAATTGGATAAACATCTTCTGCATGACAGGACGCTGACGGAAGATGGGCTCTATGCGTGCACACCTGGTGATAGTTTGCTTAGTGAGCGAGCGCGGTGCGCAGCGGCGAACTCCTGCTCCGCCTGCCATGGGGTTTGTTTATCCCAAACAGGTAACAACAGGCACGAGAGGCCCAGAGCTTTCCAAAACACCCCACGCAGGTTTTCAGGCGGTTTGGTCAGAACTTCCATGATGTTTGTGTGACAGTCGGGGTTCGATGAGCTTCCAAAAGAGAAAAGGTTCCAGTTTACTCGAATCTTTTGAGTCACAAATACTAATAAATGTGAATTACTTGAAAGTACATCAAATGCAGTTTATGAAATATCCATCAGACAGTTGAACAGCATTGCTGAAATGTTAAGGGTTTGTGAGTTCCCAGCATGCATTGCAACATGAAAAAAGGTCTACTATATTGTTTGACTGTTTGCTGACTTTTTTTTTTATCATTTCTTGATGGTCTGTCGTTATAAGGGCTCATCTTTTTATATTTGTTGATTGTCACCATTTGGGATTTGTGTCAAGTGTCGAGTTCTACGTACAACCTTCTAAAAAATATCCCAGATGCTTTTGTTTTTTAAGGCAAATGCTTCTTTCGAAACACAAAAGGTAGCATACATAGCTCACTTCACTTATTAAGTGTCCTATAAAACTGTATACAGTTTTATAAATGGATCTATCATTTCGGTAGCATTGTTGTTTGATATTTAGTATTTGGTACAGATTTCTTGTTCATCAAAATGTCAATAACAGATGATCTATTATTTTGGTAGCATTGTGGTGTTGATATTTAGTACAGATTTCTTCATAAAAATGTCAGTTATTAACAAATTAATCTATCATTTTGGTGTCTGTCTGTGTGTGTATATATATATATATTAAATTACTATTCTGCGCAGTACTATATACGCTGTTTTGAAAAATAGTATGTGAATCATTTGGTTTTCTTGTTTTTGTTTTTAAATACAATTTTGTATAGAAGTGTCATAGACTTGATCAAGGACAAAAAAGACATTCTACATTTGTCTCAGTTGAAAATGCATTGCATTGTGGGTAGTGTGTTCTGATTGTATAATGCACATTTTGGTGAATGTAGTAGGTCATCTGGGATTTACATACAGAACATATGCATGATATGAATAATATACTCTGTAGAAATAGTCTGTAAGTTATCGTGCTCTTCCATACAGACCGAGAGTGGGCGGCAGATGAAGTCAAACGTGATAGGTGAGAGAACAGGTGAACGTTTCCCCTCTCTCTCTCTCTCTCTCTCTCTCTCTCTCTCTCTCTCTCTCTCTTTACCTGGCCAGTTTCCACGCTTATCCATCAGCACAGGTGAACCTGGTGAGCATGAAACACTATCATGGGACTGATTGTGTTGAAAATCCAGCCACTTACTCAGACTCAGACAGGGACTCGCTTCCAGAACTGAACAGAACACCTTTTCACCTCCAGCTCATTGGGAAAAGACAACAACAGGAGAAAAGGATCTCACGAGAAGAGTACATAATGCCTATATAATAAGCTAAAGAAAAGCAAACTCCACTCTCTGTCCAAAGTAGTTCATCACTCAGAAAGTTGCGTAAAAACAATCGATCAATCATATTATAAATCTGGATCAAGAAAATGATCAAGCAATTTTTTTTTTTTTTGTTCACAGTCAGTGAATTAATTGTAGGCGTGCCGTCTGAGGCTTAAACTAGCCTAACCGCAATCATAATAACATCATAACAAACATACCACATAAAAAATATGTTTCTTGTGAGATCTGCCCAGATATGTTGAACTGATTGCTTCTGTTCACATACTATTGTCTATTCTCAAGTCTATTTTTTTGAAGCTATACATGATTTTACTTTGAAAGAAATCAATGCCTTTATTTAACAATAAATGTATCAAACAGTAAATGTATCAAAAGTAAAGACATCGATAAAAGAACAACAATGGTAAAAAAAATGCTGTTATTCTGTCTATTCATCAAAGAATCTTGAAAAACAAAACAATCCACAAAAATATGAAGCAGCACAACTGTATTAAACATTGATAAAATTCAGAAATGTTTATTGAATAGCAAATCAGCATATTAGAGTGATTTCTGAAGGATCATGTGACACTGAAGACCGAAAAATTCACAATATCACAATATATCACGAAAGAAAAAAATATTTTGTAATTATTACATTTCACAACATGATGCTTTTTACTGTATTTTTTTATATAACACATGCACATGCAGCCAATACATTTGCATTGTATGGTACTTTGTTCTATAATGATGAAGAACAGCAAACGGGTGTAAGAAACGGTCCTAAAGCTGACACAGAATGTGTTACCGTATCTCGACGCCTGAGACAGGTGGATGGACCTTTCTATTCTGTCCTGAGGGAACTGTCTGCGTGTGTGATTGATCATGTCCAGTGTCACACCTAAGATCACCTCTCCTTCTTTGTAGTTGAGAAATCACTGGAAGGAGATTCCATTACCAGCATTCACTCATCTACTCGCTCTCAAACAATGAGCCCTGTACAGTTAGCTTCACATGGACATCTTCATTACTTGATCAATGTGCATCATGGCCTTCATGAGAAGCTTCATTTATTTAATACCACTCAGGAGGTTTCATTCTGACAGGTCTCCAATTTTTGGTCATTTTTACACTCGATTTAGAGGTTTATTATCTCATAGTTTTATTTCCAAAGTCTCTAAAGGGAGTAATTTGATCATACTTAAAGGATTTAGAGTTGAGGCTTCTTAATTAACTATGTAACCCATGTGTACAGCCAATCCATTGACATAGCTTTAAGGCTTAAGCATTTTCTTTGGCAGTATGAGGTTAAAGGGGCCGTTCATCCAAAAATAAAAATTCTGTCATCATTTACTCACCCTCATGTTATTCCAAACCTGTATGACTTTCTTGATTTTGTGAAACATAAAAGAAGGTATTTTAAAGAATGTTGAAGAACTATTTTTGTACAGTCAATGGAGCCAAAAACAACATTGGTACCCATTGACTTTCATTGGAACAAGCTGACGTGATGATGCCAGAATTTTAATTTTTTGGTGAACTATTTCTTCAAGGTTTTGGTTGATGATGAAAATGTCTTGCCGTCCATGCCAGTTGGCACTGGTTCGTATTCGGCTAGGAGTGGTGCGAATAGTACAGATTACATTGGTGCCGTGGTGAGGTTTAGGGGAGTAAGAGTAAGCAAGGCCAGCTCATAAGAGTTTTGCAGGTCAACCTCATTTTCCTGCCCTCAAGAGGAACACCATGCTAGCAACGTATGCTAGAGGCTGCGATCTTTAATTGTCCTTGTTGGTGCATCCCCCTCCGATGACAGTGGTCCAAATCCCGCTCGGGCAGTGCGAGTAGGACACATATTGGTGCCGTGACCCAGATGGTATAGTGAGTTTAAGGGGGTTGAGTGTAACGGAGACCAGTTGGTAAGATCTGTGCACTCTCCTGCCAGCATTATCGACTGATGCTAGAAGGTTTATCCTTGTTAGCACACGCATCTCCCATGCCAGTTGATGGTGATTCAAATCCCACTCGGAGACGTCCAAGTAGGACCAGTTACATTGGTGCTTTGACCTAGATAATAGTAAGGTTTTGAGTGTAACGGAGGCCAGCTAGTAAGAGCTGTGCAGGTAAATCTCACTCCCCTGCCCTCAAGAGGTGCATTGACGTTGTGACTGTGATCTTTAGCATCCTTGTAAGCACATATACCTGCCATGCCAGTTAACAGTGGTCCAAATGCTGCTTGGATTGGTGTGAGTAGGAACAGTTACATTGGTGCCATGACCCAGATGGTAGTGAGGTTTTTATTTGATTTTGTATTTTTTTGGCGGGGGGGGGGGTATAATATGGTAGTGAGGTTTGGGGGTTTGGGGGTTTGGGGGTTTGGGGGGGGGGGGGGGCTAAGTGTAATAGAGGCCAACTAGTAAGAGCCGTGAGGTAATCCTCACTCACCTGTTCTCAATAGGTTCACTGACAATATAGCCTATGATCTTTAGCATCCTTGTTAGCGTGATCACCTGCCATGCTAGTTGACAGTGGTTTGAATCCCGCTTGGAGTCATGCGCGTAGGACCAGTTATGTTGGTGCCGTGACCTAATTGGTAGTGAGGTTTGGGGGGGAAGTAAGTATAATAGAGGCAAACTATTAAGTGCTTGTAAGGTAGTCCTAACTCCCCTACCCTCGAGAGACACACTGATGCTAGAGACTGTGGTTTTTAGCATCCTTGTTAGCACATCCACCTGCCATGCCAGTGGTTCAAATGCCGCTTGGATTGGTGTGAGTAGGACCAGTTACATTGGTGCCATGAGCCGGATGGTAGTGAGGTTTGGGGGGCTATTATAGAGGCCAACTAGTAAGAGCTGTGATCCTCACTACCCTGTCCTCAATAGGTGCACTGACACTAAAGCCTATGTTCTTTAGCATCCTTGTTGACGCACCCACCTGCCATGCCATACCAGGGGTAAGTATAATAAAGGCAAACTTGTAAGTGCTGGTAAAATAATCCTAACTCCCCTGCCCTCAAGAGACACACTGATGCTAGAGGCTGTGGTTTTTAGCATCCTTGTTAGCACATCAACCTGCCATGCTGGTCAATGTTGGATCGAATCCCTCTCATCATGGTGCATGTAGAACGTGACCCAGACGGGAGTGTGGTTTAGAGGCGTGAGTGTAATGTAACCAGTAGGAGCTTCACTCTCCTTGCCTCAGAAGCGCACTTACAACTAATGTTGGAGGCTGCAGGCTTTTGCATCCTTTGTTAGGATGCCTCCTATGCCGGTTGACCTGGTTCGAATCCGCTTGGAGTGGTTCAAGTAGGACCAGTTACACTGGAAATATTGGTCGTTAAAAGATAAATGAAATTAAAAACAAAAATACAAGTCGTTTTGGAAATGTAACATGAGAATATAATATTTTTTTATACCTTTCTATTGTTTAAAGTATGTTAGAGGAGCATGACAATACCAAAGTGCCTTTAGGTTTTACAAACAGGTTTTGGCACATGCTTGCCTGTTTTCCTATATAGTTTGACACTATTCCAATACCCAGCCCAATCCGTCACATTTCAGGGTAACACACCACTCCACCACACAACAAACCATGCTTTACTAAAAATAATCCCAAGCAAATTGTGCTCTTTTTCACATGTGAGAATGTGTGAGAGGATCCACTAATCAAGTCACAAAGCAGCTAGAATACAAGTGTGTAGGAAACACAAGGCAGGTCGCATAAAAGCCCTTTGTACGATGCCCTGTTTCTCTTCTTCTCTCCGAGTGTATCATAGCTGACATTTCCACTCTCATTAGAGAGGTTCCTTGAATGGGAACTCAAGGATGGTGTGGGTGAATGACAGGTGAGGATGGCTGTTCCTCGCATGGTTTAATTCACAAGAACTCATAGCCACATTCTTCTCTAATGGACCTAAAAGTTCTGCTTGGGTTTTTGCCGACCCATTTTGACCGTAATGGTGCTCAAGTCAATACACGCAAGGCTAAAAACTTCAAGATATGTTTTTCTTAGTCATGATTCTTGGTTCAAACTGGGTCGACTCAACCTAAAGCAGAACGGGTCCATTAGAAAACATAGTGGCTACGAGTTCTTGTAAGATAAACCATTCTGCGAACTATGCTCACCATCCCTTCCTCAAGTCAGTCTGAACATGTATGACTTTGAACATCGCAAGGATACGCATTAAATTAAATAATAATAAATCAAAGAACTAGTGAGTTTTGACAAAACAAAGATTTGTCACCAAATTTAAAGTCTCAGGATGTGTGTGCTGATCACTATTATGGTTTGATTTGAAAGTGAAAAAAGGCTTAGATTTCATTCTGTTCTTCATACAAAGTAATCGTGTTGACTTAAATATATACCAGTCAAATTGTATGGATTAATTTCACACTACCTTTATATCCTTTTTGGAGCTTGAAAGTTTTGGACCTCATTGGTATTCTTGCGAACAAAAAACGTTTGAAACATTATTAAAAATATCATATGTTTTTTTGTTCCACTGAAGAAAATATGCCATGTGAGTTTGACATGAGATTAATTGATGAGATAATTTTAATGAATAAGCAAAAACCTATACACATTAAAACGGACGCTGAAGTTATCAATTAGCCTTCAAAATCGTTTCAATGGTAGTTGCTTGGCTGGCACATGACTCATGATTCATATGTTGCTTGAAAAAATTATTTTGCTAATTTTGAAGGCCTCCAGGCTAACTGCTAACTGGCCATGCTAACTAGTCAAAAATAGTCAAGGTGAACTGAGAATAAAGTGTTTTTTTTGTCTTTAATTTGAAGTCGTTTGCCAAGGCCTGATGTGCTTTCAAACTTACAGAAGCCGGTATTATTGATGATACATTTGATGACTTACCCGAACATTACAGCTGCTGTTGTTCTTGGCACAGAGTCAGTCAAATGATCAAATTAAAGGGGGTGCCCAGGACCAAAAAGAAACAACTTTTTCCAGTATATTTACTGTTGTTCCAAGAATATAATCCCAAGAGATTTTGTTTGTATTGAATGGGATGAGATTTGCAGATGCTGGATGTGGTTGTGTGGCCATATGCTCACTGAATCACTCCCATGACTCTCTTTGAGATCTTGGCTTGATCACACTGAAGTCAGCCCTTATGTTTCCAAAATGTGTGCCTTTTCTCCCTCTGCATTTACCAAAACAGCTTTGACTCCAACTGGGAAATTAAACAGAAACATGGAGCAAACCCAGTCCTGTCTTAGTGGACATTTAAGTTATGACCAGAGTGCAGTGTGACCTTTCTCAAGGTGCTTAAAAGATGGAGGAGACATATATTTGACTTACTTGCATACATTGTTAGGTCTGTACAATCTGAAAACATGATAACTCTAAAGAAAAGGCCATTTGTGAATTGCTATGCATGGTTTATGATGGCTGGTCAGAAAAGAAACATCACAATTCTTTCTTTCTCTGAAAACATTTTCATTTTTTGTTTTGTTACGGCTGTAAACTGATACCCCAAGTCACCCAAACATACAAAATCATCTCAAAAGCACAAAAAAAATCATATTTTGCTTAAAGAAAATGGCAATCAATCACATTTTACCCCTTGTTGGTAGTTTCTCTCCACCTCTTTTTTAAGGGCCACAAGCAAAGTTTTGGATGACTTAATGCTGTTGTCCATTCGGAGTTCAAATTACTGGATCAGAGTCCAGACATCCTCCATTCATCGAGTTTGTATGGCCACGCCAGAAGGCAAGTAGTCCTCTGCAGTCCAGATATCATCTAGCGACTACAAAGATTCCTGTGACATGCTACTCTCCGAGTGACCGATTCAACCGTCTCCAGGGAGGACGACACAATGCTAATATTGAGAGAATGATACCTTGACCTACCAACACACGTTTCACCACACCATTTATATAATAATCATTAATATACTATCTTTTTGAAATTTTATTTCATGGGTTGACAAAAAACAAACAAACAATCAAAACGGTCCGTGTCCAGCACCAGAACCTAAAAGAGACATTGATTACTGTCAAAGGCCATGCATTACTGTTTCCAAAAAACACATCAAATCTCGGCTGGCAGCGATATGCCTCCGTCTTTACAGTTTGCTGCTGTGAGAGTTTTCATAGCACGAACAATTCCTCAGTCAAGAGCAGACAGTCATCTTGTGTGGGCTCTTATGAAGTCTGCACTGTTCACATCGTCCTACCCCATGGCGTCCATAAGAATAAAGAATATGCCCAGTCATCACGCCAATGAAAGGATGCATGAATCAGTTCATAGCGGCCGTTCAGATGGCACTGTCACCCGTTTTAAGGAGCCACTGCTGCGAGATGATGTGTCCGTTTGTCCTGCAATCAACAAGATGATCATATGATCGGTTATTCTTCAGTCAATCAACAGTGTTTCACTCATGTTTTTGTGTTTCAGCCAAACCTTGACCTGCACAATTGCACTTGCTTCTGTAAATGACCAGCTGCCTTAGAAATTAATAGAATTATAACAGGAAATTACACATCGTCAATGGTGGTTTATTCTGCCAGTTCGAACTAATAATTGTGTATATATATATATATATATATATATATATATATACACACACACACACACACACACACACACACACACATATATATATATATATATATAAATGTATGTTACCTGGTTGCCTTAAAAATGTGAGTTCATTGAAATAATTTTTTTTAGTTAATACAACGAAGGAGATTAATTTAATAAATAGAAATATTCAAAATATTGTTATTTGAACCACATTAATTATCTAAGTTGATTTGACTAAACTTTTTTGTACAATGTATATATATATATATATATATATATATATATATATATATATATATATATATATATATATATATATATATATGTGTGTGTGTGTGTGTGTGTGTGTGTGTGTGTGTGTGTGTGTGTGTGTTCTGAAGGATCATGTGAAACTGAAGACTGTAATGATGCTAAAAATTCATCTTTGATCACAGGAATAAATTGCATTTTACAATATATTCACATAGAACACAGCTATTTTAAATCACAATAATATTTCACAATTTTACTGTTTTTACTGTATTGTTGATCAAATAAATGTAGCCTTGGCTGAGCATAAAAGACTTCTTTTAATAATACCCTATTTACATTTCAATATACTTTAAATCATTTGCAAATTGCTTTAATACAGTTTACAATTTAATTTTGTTACTTTTACACTTAGTATTTTACTCAAAATGATTTTTCTACATAAACATATATATTTAATTAACATGCATAGAGCTTTCGTGGCTGTTCCCAAAACTGTAATGTGGTGTGAAAGCAATCATAACCTGCGGAATAATAAACCACTATTAATGATGTATAATTTGCCTATTATAATATAATACATTTATCATTACTGTTAGTCATGTTGAAGTTCCCCTCAACACGCACCTCATTCTTCTCAAAATCAGATGCAAGTGCTTCATAAATCCAGGCAAAACACGAACGAATCATTAGCTAGAGTTAGAAGTAAACATTTGCTGATAATCTTCACATTGAAGTACAATGGTTCAGGAATCAAAGGTTCCCCAAAAAATCACACTCAGGGTTGGATCAAAATAGCCCTAAGAAGTGAGTCTCCTGAGTTTGAAAGTCAAGGTTCTTTCTATCAAACCGTTTGTGAGAGAGATCATTTAACTCCGGATATCTTGTTGACGCTTTACAAAATGAAAGTGTTTCAAGGGATCCTTCAAACTCTCTCTGCTGTTTCACACTGAAAGAGACGAGATGAGCGGTCGGGTCAGTCCCCTTCCCCCATCGCAGGCCAAAGCTTGGGGACTCCATCTACAGACGAGGCATCTATCAGTTCCCCTTCTCATTTGTATAATGTCGGGTCACGGATGAAATTGAGTCTTACATGGGGGATTGAAGTTTTAATTCAGGCGCTGCGCTTTGGGGCTTCGGCTCGGCCTTTTCCACCCACTCAACACCCAATCAATTGACGGAGAACGAGACTCCCAGTCTCCTGAAGTCTGCCCATCACACCGGATGACAATGCGTAACACCAACTTGCAGCTGTTGTTTGCCTGTGTTTAAATATGGATGATATACCTGTGAAACGCTCTATTACAAATACCCGCAGTCACATCCCAGATGTGTGCTAAGTGGGATTACCAGCACGAATATCATTTTGCATAACTGTCCGTCATCCACACAACACATTTGTGTGGTATCTGTGGCCCGAGGCTACGGGATCAGATGTTTTTCGAACATTTCACAGTTGCACTGCGCATCTGTCAGGTGTACTAGCAAGCTAACATGCGCTGAAGCCACTCGCGCCTCGGGTGACTGGCGTTAAATGAAGTCAGCGACTGTGAGCCATGCCTGAGGGAGACGGTGGAATAACAGCGACATACGGACAACATAAAGCCGTCCTGATGGGTGGCCCGTGGCGGATATGTCAGAGCGAACCTGCTAAAACACTCTTCCCTGAGCGCGGGGTGACTGTGACTTCATAAGTGATGATTCACTCGAAGGTGTCACAGACATATTGCCATCTTCCGGAGATGACAATATAGGCGAAATGGGAAAAACGTATACTGTAAAAAAAAAGTTTCTGCCTTAAATTAAGTACAATTAAACACTGAAATATCTGAAATGCTTCCAATACTCATTCCCGCAGAATAGATAGACAATACCACCTGTGCTTTCTCGCTCTCTCGTGATTTCTCCGACACACAAAACCCGCCTCCATACACTCACTCGTTTCATTTGCTCTGGATGAATATTTTTGGTGAATTTCAGCACATATTGCACATCATTTTACTCATTCCCGCAGATGTTGTTCTCAGTCACTCCCAAAGTGAGCGCATGGATAAAGCCGCCTCTCTGTACTATATCGAGTTCTTTTTCGTTGCTTATTGCGCCTTAACAGTGAAATACAGACAAAGTAATGTCAAAATGGCGAGTATTCACGTAAACAGTCAGGTCTGTTTTAAGTGAATGTAAACAGTTGAGAAAGAAAACGCTTGTGTAACAGTATAATGGATCCGTGCGTCAGCGTCAGTCAAACCTGCTGTCAAATTATGAGATAATAGTAAAAATACATATATGGCATTTTTCCCCATGATATCAATGTCAAAACTGTGGCCAGTGAAAACACTGATTGGCTTGTAACTTTGCCACAGTGGCTGATGAGCGAAAAAGTGAATGTCAAGCCCTACAACCAGCGTAATAAAACGTTACAGGATTAACGTTCAAATGTTTAGATGAATCTGAATGCGCTTTTAGCGCCAGACAGTGGACAGTTCCTTTTTACACCAATCGTCGTAATGAAGTTGCCAGAATAACGTTCATCTGCTTCGGATAAAACCAAACGCACTTTTAGCGCCACCTAATGGACATTTCCAAACTTCCGCGATACATACTACAACCGGCACAATGAAACGCTGCGAGAAACGCGTTGATCTGCTTCGGATAAAACCAAACGCACTTTTAACGCCGGACAATTCATTTCTAAAATGCCACGATACAAAAGTTACTTTACTTTTTGACTTTGAAAAAGCTTGATTTGGGAGATGAGTGCGGTGAAATGGCCTGGATGCCGTCACATATCCCTTCCTGGTAATGCCATTCCTCAGCAGCGGTCCGAAGTGGCCAGGAACTGGAAGGCAGTGTGTGTTTTGTGTATTGTGTGTTGGGAGGGGTGTTTGGCTGGCTTGTAACTGTGTTTGACCCCTCGCCGGGCCATGGCTAATGCAAGTGTGGGCTAGTGAATGGACTGAGGTCAGTGCCCAGTGACACATGACCTGCCACGGTTAATTCCAGTCGAACAATGGATCCGGCCCTGCCAGGAGATCATCCCATTACACCTCCATGCCAAATTAATTGTTTGTTTTCATGGGCCGCTCTCGGGCTGACCCCACGGTCAACTTGCTTTAATAACACTCGGTGTTAACCTGGGAAAACGTAGAGTGCAATCTGGTCCTACCACGGATGGAGCTCGGGTTTGTCAGGGCCTTCTCCACTCTGTCGCAAATGGACGCTCGGCGCTTCAGTCAATTATAGGAGGTAATATCCTTTTTCACAAAAAGTACTTGAGAAGTGACCGCAAACGCCAGAATGTGCCCCAATATAAATGCAGGTAGTGGTAAAAGCAAGCAGTGGAAGCTGATGGAGAGCACTTTGTGTTTAGATAAAGAGCGTGTTGAATGCGGAGAGCACAGCGCTGGCCTGGGAGCTTCGAGAGTGACAGAGTTTCAGCACCGCAGGCTTGCAACACTGATACTGCATAAGAGCTCTACAGTTACACCTTCCCTTACTCTATTGTGTTCCAATGGGATGCCCTACACTAAGATGAATTATGACTCATAAACTGTCCTCATTTACATACATTTTGGATGTTTGAGATGTGAAACAACTTGGATGTTTCAGTCATTTAAACGTATAGTAAATTACATTATACTGATTTAAAAATGAGTTGAATCTTGAATAACTTGCTTAACTTATTTTGATGAACATATGTTGTCATAACTTATTAATCATATATTTGTTTTGCAGTGTAGAGAGCGGTAGAAGGCAGTTCTAACACATTAAGGCATATACACTCCATTATTTAGAATAGTTGTTGATCAATATGGGTTTTAATGACTTATGTTTGGGATCAGGTCTAATCATTTATGCAAATTATAATTAAAAATGCAATTCATACTTGAATTCATTGACTTGAATGCACCTTTACTATGTTCAGCATGCTATAATTTCTCAATTAAACAATTAAAATATGTTTTAGTTAAAATATGTCAGGGTTATGCAACTGTCCTCATATCATAATGAATAAAAGAAATGGAATTCTTGCAAATAAAACCTAATAAAGTAGTTTGGCTTTGTCTTTTATTAGTATTACTTAGAAAAACAAACGTTTTGTTATTAATATCTGAAAACTTTTGTCCACCCAGTAAAAGGCATGTGGTGCAACCGACATGTAGAAACAAAATTAGATTGACAAATCTCTTATAATAACAGAAGACAGGTTAGTTCAGCTAGTAGAATGTCATGGGGTGCGATTCCCCAGAAACAGGATGATATTTAGCATTCATAATTTTTTTGCGAAGAAAGAAAAAAAACTCTAAAAGTACTAAATAAATTAGATGTGTACATACATCAAGGTTTATTGAAAATATAACACTTTTTACTTTTAATTACATTTAAATGTTTCTTTAAAATTGCATAAATGTTTTTCAAAACCATGTAAAACCAACATATATACAACAGATTTTTTAAATATTGTTTCCTTTTCTTTATCATGAACACTCTTATATGTCTTTGACCCTTTTACCTTTTACACTGAATACTTGATTTACAACTGTCAAGTGATAAACTTTTTTAATGTAACATGAAATGCCTCAATTAATTGCATTTATCAATATTTGCTGACAAAAGCCCTAAAATTAAGATAATTGAAAAACAAAAAGTTGGTAAATATATTGTTTGTTTTATTTCCATACCCCTGAACATAAGTCATGTATACAGTCCACAGCATTTCATTTTACAGATGAGTATTACTTACAAAGTATCAAACTATTTGTTTTCTCCAACGAGCAGCATGACAAAGCATCTTTTTCTTTCACACACACAAAGCTTTCCAGCTGAATGAGATACTCAAACACTCTCCTAAACCAGCAATAGTCTTAAAAAGTGCAGCTGATTTTAGCGAATCAGTTCATTAGGTTGTTTCACTTCAAAGAATCAATTGAAATAAACAATTCACTGACTCATTTTTGTTGCAAAAAAAAAAACATTTAAAAGCTTCTGTCTTCAGCTTAGAAGTTTGTTTTCAAGTTTTTATTTAGCTTCAATTGATCTATTAAAGTTTAATGAGACTAAAAATTATATGACTAATATGTTATAATAACATATTTTTACATTATTTTAATGAATCAAAAAAAGGTTTGTAAGTTATACAAGATTCAACTCGTTTTTTTTAAGTCAGATTAATGTAATTTAAGTTGAAATGACTTAAATAGCCAAGTTGATTGTACTTAAAAAAAATATCAGTGGATGTAGTCGTGCAGTTAACAATCAATAGAATATAAATCTGTAAGGATGGCTTTATTTTGTGTCAATAAAATAAAAACTACTTTATTGTGTTTAAATAAACATATGAAATGTATTAAACTTCTCTCGAAAATAAAATAAATGAATATATCTCATTGACGTTTCAAACAAAAAACAAGACTTTGTGGCATCAAAAAGAGAAATTACTCATGATTTGTTGACATGTAGTTGCAAAGTTACTATAGACAGTCGAATGTCTGTTGAGGAGCATCACAGTAAAGAGTTTAAGCACAGTCTACCAATACTCTAATCGCTGCTATTTGAAATGTAGGTGCAACGTTACTCATCACAGTCAACAGAAAGCACCATCAAAATAAAGTGTTACTACATTTTTTTTTCATAAACATGGATTTGAGTTTCTTTTAAGGAGTCAGAGAACAAGTGAAATCCACATGCAGCCCGGGTCCAACGTATGCGTTTACTGAGAGGTCAAAGTTGAAGCGGCGAGTTTGCCGACACTGCCAGATCTGGCCATTCGGGAGACGACGGATCGGGAGAACTCAGTCCACAGGTTTGCTCAGAACCCGCAAAACCTAAAACAAATACTCGGATTAGGAATCTGAGCAGTTCTGAGAGTGATGGAGCTGCTATCTCTACCTATCACTCCAGTTATTTGCGTTCAAAAGACTATAGTTTAGACTGCAAACACTAGTTTAGGTGCAGTCCTCCTGATGGAAGGGGGAAGGTCATAGTGGTCAGTTGGTCATAGTGACGGATGTTGTGAGAAAGCATTGAAAACAAGCACCAATGAATGATCATTTATTTCGTAATATAATGTAAAGCCACTCCATTTACTAAAGGAAAACAATTCAACAAGGAGTCTATCTTTGCTCTCAAAAGAGTCTCTCCGGAGTGTGTTTAGTAAATTAAGGACCCTGGAATGTTCTCATAATTGGCCATTTTATCATTTTGTTACAGGGAGCTTATTCTGAAGGGGTTCCCAATATGATTTATGAAATACAATTAAGCGTGAATTCTTTCAGCGGCTCATTGCTGGGCTGCGCCACTGCGCGTATCTGCCGCACTACGCTGAAATCATATGTAAATACCGTTAAGTACTTGGAAAAACAGTGATGAACATGTGACCGAAAAGAGAAAATTGTCAGTGGGCTGTGGATTTATTCCCCCCTCCCAATAAATATTCCAGGGGCTTCCCTCCCATCATCTCTATTTTTAAAGTGGAGAGCGAAACTGTCTCCAACTGATACAGAAACTCATTTCATAGAGTGTGTTCAAAGAGATATGCCTACTGTGGAGATTGAACGCTCTGCACGAGCCAGTTCCTCTTTGTCAAACAAAAGACACTAATGACGTTGATCTCTTTCCAGGCCAAATTGCTTAAGATTATCACATTTTTGGTTGGTCAGAAAAGGACTGTTAATTTAAATGTACTGTAGCTATAAACAGCATGTTAATATTGCACACAAATAATCAGTGCGAAAAGAATTTAACAATTTCATAGGAATTAAATGACACTTTTTATTTAAGTATTAGTGGAGTTTGCTAAATCCCTGTTAATATTGCTCGTACTTATTGACCGTTTCAACTCGTCCTGAACAATCTCTGCTACAGACATAAATGAAACCTCAAATCAAACCACTGGTTGTGTTCGTTTTCATCCGCCGCTCATAAAGGGGGCAAAGAATTACATATCTAGAGATTTTGGGGCGAATTCCTTTGACCACTCACATTCTCTTCAAATAACGCTATTTTCATGATGTAAAATGCGTACAAATATATTTTATGTCATTATATTATTATTTAAAAAAAAAACGAAAAAAAAACATTGCTGTCAAATCGATGTCAAAGGTCAAATATGTGTGTGTGTGTGTGTGTATGTATATATATATATATATATATATATTGGTGTCTGTGTGTATGTATGTACACACACATATATTATATAAACACAATCTTTTATGTTCAATGCGATTAATCGATTTTACAGAATTCATGACAGAAACATTTTCTAAAATGAGAAATATTGCCTTGGCAACTAGCTGAAATAAAATTTTACTGAAATATATGTTTACGGTTAAACTTCAGTTTAGGCTCCAATTCTCACTATTAACTATGAAGTTTGCCTCAATAAACTCCTAATTACTGCTTATTAATAGTTAGTAAGGCAGTTGTTATAGGTATCGGGTGGATTAAGGGATATAAAATATGATCATGCAGAATAAGGCATTAATATGTGTTTTATAAGTACTAATAAACAGCCAATATCCTAGTAGTATCCATGCTAATAAGCAACTAGCTAATAGTGAGAGTTGGACCCCAATGTTATCTAGTTTATTAATACTTATTTTGAGTTAATGTTTATTTATTTCAAGTAACGATTTTTTACGCTTTTGGTTTTAGTTAACTTTAATAACCGTGATCCAAATCTTTCTCATTGTTTGTTTGCATTATTCTAAAAATGGCTACAGTTTTTTAGGTTCCTCTGTCTATTAATTAAAATATATCGACAAAACATTGTTTCCCCATCATTCTTTAGCCTTTGAGCGCAACCTTAAGACACCATACACACTCTCGGAAGTCTAGTGACAAAGTGTCGTACATGTTCAACAGCCATCCAAAGGAGAGCAGACAGTTATAAACTACAGTTTTGTTCACTTTTCTCTCTCTCTTCTTACCCTAAAAATATGGAGGCAACGCCTTGAGGCTTTCCAGTCCCCATTGTGAGGGCTGCCAGTTCTGTTTGGGCCCATTGTTCTCGTCTAATCAGCCGTGGCAAATGTGGAGCCCTCCAGCTCATTACGTATTCGCACTCTGAAGTGACCATGGGAAGTTTTTCGGAGGCCCAGCCCCGGCATGGGCTGATGAATCACCTGCCTAGACGACACCTAGTGAATCCGTGCTGTTGCCGTGGCAGTGCTTTCCGTCGACTCATCGCTCATCCCGGTGGTCAAACAACCACCCCCTTCCCTACTCCAACAAGCTTGAGTTTCACTATTGCCGTCTCGTCTTTCGGCACCTCTGCCCCCCTTCCACACACTCTACGCTCTGTTTACCGACTCCTGCTAACGATGGCCGCCCTGACGAGCTCATGCAAGGGCTGTTGGCAGTGGCGGCCAACATTTATCCTTCGTGCACCAAGACAGACCTTAAAAGCTAATCTTGTGTAAAAGATCATCTACTACAGCTGTGGTTCTCAACTGGTTGGTTGGGACCTCAAAATGGCTCACAAGTGAAATGCTAAATGCAAACAATAAAATGCAACTAACCACATAATTGTGCATGGTTAGGTTAAATAAATGAAAACACTTCCCAAATATTTTGTTGATGATGCAAATCTGTCAGGTTATTGGGTCAGTTAGGTTAATGGATCAATGACATTCAAGAATGTCTAGGAAAACTCTAGTTAAAGTTCATTCAAATGTATTATATTCACGTTGGTTTTACATGATTACATTTAATATCATTTTCAAGAAGTTATCATAATAACTCTAAAATGGCATGTTGTTTAACCATCAAGTAGAAAGTAATAACATATTTTCCTTAAAACTTAAATACATGTAAATGTACAAATTTTCACAAGGTTTTTTTTTTCAAGGTTTTTTTTGTTGTTGCATAAATATCATGAATTATTAATTCATAAATATCCTTAGATTCCTGAAATAACCTTGATTAGTAATAAAAAAGGTCATTATAGAACCTTTATAAGGTTTTAATATTAAGATTTAAATTCTTTGAGTCAGGCTTTTTTTCTTTTTTGTAATATAAGAACAGTTTTACTCAATAACCCAGAACAGTATCTAAATAAATGTTTAATATGGAAATTAAAAACATGCTCATTAAAAGAGGTAAGTCATTATATGTGTGAATTATATTTGTAATGCATTTTTGAAGAATTTAATAGATATAATAAAAACGTTTAGTCACATCATTGACTTTAATGCCAACATAAGTATACAAACCAGATTTAATTAAATATGGGTTAAATAATATATGCTTTGTGCTGCCCACAACAGGTTGTGTGGTGAATGATTGGCTTCTGTGAATATATAAATTCAAGAGTCATTTACTCTATCAGAAAAAAAAATAATGTGCAAAATGTGTTCCTTTATGGGTCCAACAGTTTGTCACCAAGGCAGACCCCTTAAAATGACACCTTTGTACCCTTTTTTATCCCTAAAAGTTTCATATTAGTTCCTCAGAGGAGTACCCTTTTAGGGGCAGATAAGAGACAAATATGTACTGGGACAAGGGACAAGTTGTTGTTCCAGTGTAGAAATAAGTACATTTTTGCATGATAAACAATGTTGGAACTGTGTGGATCTTCATATAACCATTTGAGTTATAGTTTTAGTAAAATCCCCAGTACATTTATGGCTCTAGAGGTTGGACAGGTTGTGGGACCGCTGTGACCTTATTTTAGTCAGTAGTAGTAGGGGGCTACGGCTGCCAGTCGTATGGGTTAACATGACAATAATTTGAGCTGACTCACCCATCCCGTTCTCTAATCCCCTGGATATACTGCACTCATACAGGTGTCCACACAATCCAATTATCACCGCCATGCTTGAGTAGAAAAAATACTAGAAAAGAAGAAGAGAGAAAAAGAAGAGGGAAAGATCAAGTCAAACATCGCCTGTCATTCAAGTGTGGAATGTACAGCGGTATTATTGTAGACTGTAGAGGTGTGTCTATTATTGTACATTTACATGCTTGCCGTAACTTATGAATGAGTGGTCTGCTAATCGAGTAGCTAATACGTTTGTCTGCCCTGTGCATTGAGTAAACCAACTTCCTTTTGAATGCCAGGCTTGTAGCACACTTTTGTGTACAGGGGAAACTGATATCAACTTCCCTTTCGTTTTATTGCCTCATTTGCATTACTGATATGTGACACTCAGCAAAACACCAAAACAATGCGGGAGGCACAATAGCAGGTGCATTCATGAAATCTGTGATTTGAGCCAAGGAAAATCTCATCTCCCCATCTCGCAACTCTCAACTTGCAGAGCACCTCTGAAAGCGAAAGTGTCCCCCCACTAAAATAATGGCAGAGGGCTGATTTCAAGCATGTAATGTGCTTTCTTTCTCCTCCTGCTGTTGTTAAAGGAGGGGGCGTGTGTTTCCTTTCCTGTAGGATCCCACTGTTTGCCCCCCATAGGGACAAAGACCCTTAGATAGAGGCTATGCCTTTTGGTACACTCCCCCTTCGAGGACCATGTCTAGGACTGCGGGAGGAAGTGTGAAAGAGCTTCCTGAGCCAGCATCCAGCATGTGGGCCAAAGTCGACTGGAAGACCCTCTCGACAGATGGAGTCAATCCCACTTCCCCCTTGGATTCCATAATCCAACTTTCTCTTACAACACTTCCCTCAACCATATCCTTGTATTCCTCGGCGGTTTGATTCAGGAGTGAAGCTGCTTTCTTTGTTGACTTTTATTCTGACCTTCTGAAGTTAGTAATTTGTCATTAGTGCCTTGTGTGTTTGAATTGTGCTTTGCTTTATATCTCTCCCATTCTTTGAGCCTTCTTAAACTCATATCCCTGTAAAGTCCAAAGTAAACCAAAGTATCATTAATTATTGGAAAACAATGGGATGTATGGCCCCAATCACAATGGTCCATGGAGAAACATAACAACTGTATAAGCAAATATGAGTCTTAATTGGTCTGTGCTAAACCGCCATGAGCTCAGTTAATGACAGCAAATATCCTTATGGGAGTTCTGTTAGAGTCCCTGCAAAATTGGTATAACTCTGTAAATACAAACCCACGTCTCTCCGGATGAGTTTAGGACGAGGTTTAGCTGCTGAGTTACAGCAAGTAAAGTTACAGAAAAATTGATATTTGTTACAGTTGCAATGGCTTACGAAAATTTTGCAGATTATACAGAAGGACATTGTTCCTATTTACCATTGCACAGGGTCCACTCCTTCAGTTTAAAAGGTTAGAAAAGGGAACTTTATAAAAGAAGCAAACAGGGGTTGGAAAAGAAAGGAAATAGTTCACAAGGACTTGATACATTCCACAAAGTTAGTACATGCCCCCCTTAGACAGTTGCTGACAGGAAGTTGAGAAGGACACACAATGGCCCAACATGATCCAGCAAAGACACCCCAAATCAACAGGGATCCTTCTGCTGTCACCCTAGAAATGCATTCAAACGTCAGCATACTTGAGGACATGTGTTCCTTATGAAGCACCTCTGGAATTCACATCACTGGACAGAAACATTTGGGGTAGAGGATTGGAGGGCTTCTATTCACGGATTCCTCAATTCATCTAGTTTCTTACATTCTCTCTAGAAGAGCAAATGTAAGAATTCGGTGACGAGGAAGCCAGTGCAATGGTAGGACTATAAATAATTGAAGTTCTAACTTCAACTAACACACTTGCTGTGATTATTTATCACAACTTAAAATTCAAACAAAGTTGTTATAACTAATTGCAGCAAAATTTGTTACTGTGATACATAAATATATATAGCATAATATATAGAGCATGAAGAGAATGAAGTCAACTTCCTTTAATTTGTATGGAGTGTTTCTATTATTGACCGACAATTGCACGATAATTAATGAGAGGCCGTTTAAAAAACGATCAGCATAAGTTGAAGGCAACAGAACAAATAATTTCATGGTGTATAAATACAGTATTTACTATTTGAATGTGCTTAATTGTCATGAAATGCAAATAAAAAAATACTTTGGGAAAACAATCTTTGCCCCTTGACAGATTTGGTCAATTTTACCCTATAAGTTTTATGATCAACTATTGCTGAAAGTAATGAAGACTGACATTAGGGGGAAAAGTTAAGTATCACAACAGCCCTTGAATTGTTTGTTTTCCAGTTTACATAACTGGAACTGGTCTAAAGAAGAAGCTATATCAGTTTTTGCTGTCCCTCTTGACAAAAGCAAGCCCTTGTTTGCTCCCCAAGACAAACCTCTATTGGAATCTCTGTTGAATCACAGAGCGCCCCATAGACAGTTTCGCCTTTTGACAAAGTTTGGGGCCGCAGAGAAAGAGCCGCCTTGTGTGAGGCTTCGCAGTACAGCTGGCCTCCTTTCCTCCAGTAGTTTATTAGACACGGGCCTTTAATGAATGGGAGTCGCTGTTACAGTAAGTGACAATTACTCGACTTATCTTGCTCGCCACCAGCGATCTCACATATCCACGGCCATCATAATTCCTGCTATCATAAAGAGGGCTTGTTGGGCACTGGCAGCATCCACAATAGCCGTCCTTCAGAGTCACTTCATGCCATCCCTGACTGTGTTTTCTGGTTTTATTGGGGTACAGTAGCATGAGGCTTCCTTGTGGATGGGCGAAACTTACTGAGGGATGCAAATAAACAGGCCCGAGTAGGGTTAAGCCCTTTACAACTGACATGAGCGGAAACTGCACAGCCCTGGCACGTCTACAGCAGCCATCTCTTGTTTCTAATTGCTTAGAAAAAAAAAAAAGGAATGAAACGCAACCGGTAAACATTGCAACGGCATGAGTCAATCAGGTCTGGGTAGGTCTCTTGGTCTACTAGGGTTATCAGAGCTTGCCGTTTTGATATTGTGATACATAGTCGAAATATAATTGTCACTCGGTTTTAACTCTTTGCCCGCCATTGGCGGAATTTCCTGGCTTTCCGTGTTTTCACTGTTATACGGTAGGGGGCGCTATTACACATCTTCTGGAAGAGTGCAGCATCTTCTGATCAAAACACAGGCGAAGAAGCAGCAGAAACTAGCGATAGAAGTATTGCTTATGCACATTGTAGTCTTTGAAGAAGAAAAAAACTTGACTTTCTCAGCTTTTTGTTCAAAATGTTGCTTTATTTTATCCACACTTATTCAATAAAAAAAATAAAGCTAGAATAAAAAGTTTGATAACACTTTATAGTAAGTATAGTGTAAGAAAGTATTTGCAAATAATTTGTCAAATAGTTAATTAATATTGGGCAAGTAACATTTAATTAAACATGCAAATGTGATGTAGAAAGACTGAAATAGTCAATTCTTTGTTTCATTTAAAAGAGCTGTGTAAAGATTCTTCAAAAAAATCTCTTTTGCTTTTGTCAAATAGTTAATAAGTAGTTTATAAACTGTAATAGACTATATACAAAAAGTGAGTTCTACATCCATTTTCCCTGTAATTAACAAAGTGTTGTTGTTTAATTAGAGTATATGTAAAGAGTTAGAAAATGCTTTGTTAACATCGTATTCACTTTAAATAGTTCTCACTTTAGATGCGTCACATAAAATGGGAAAATTACATTAATTAAGTACTTTAAACCAAACGTTAATGGACATTAATTGCATTATTATTAAGAGTTCAAATGTTTCATTAAAATTCTGGTGGCGATGAAGCTTTTGTGAATCTTTTAGAAAATGCTGGCGGTGGCTGACAACTGAATTTTTTTTAAATTAAATTTAAAAAACACTGTCGGGGAAAGAGATTCTGTCACAAAAACAAATTCTGTCATTGTTTGTCAACCATCATGTTGCTTCAATCTGGTATTCTGTTATCATGCAAGTATGCAAGTTCATGACTATGTCAAGCTCCAGTAATGACAAAAAACATCATAAAAGCACATGAAATGATTTTTATTATCTAAACATGCACTATATATAAATTGTCTCTAAAACAAATGGTCAATGGTTTTGTAAATGGTAACTGAGACTTCAAAGATTTGGCCAAAGTAGTTTACTCTCTTCCTCATATCGATTGAGTTGCACTGACTACATGAAAAAGGATTTACTTTATAACAATTTTCATTTAGGAATTACTATTAAATTTCACAAATAATTACAAATAAATGGCAAGTAACATTTAATTAAACATGCAAATGTGATGTAGAAAGACTGCAATAGTAAATTCTTTGTTTTATTTACAATTTAAAAATGAACTTGGAATGATGGAAAAGAGCTGCGTAAAGATCTCTTTCTGTGTTTCATTGTCATAATAAAAGGTTTGGATGAGTAAATTTCATTTTTGGCTTTACTAGTCCTGTAAAGCAAACCCTTAATGGATTTGAGGACTGGTTCCTGTATATCTGTCTCTGGTCTGGTGGCATATTAACTGTAATTTCGCGTTCTCACCATTAGAAATCGTCATTCAGTGTGTAATCCTGATTTGCAAGTAAAAACACGAGAGGCTTTGGTGTGTCAGAGCGGCAGTATTAGACAAACAAAGGTGTGTGTCATGTTTGAATGCGCAAATTCTGTTAACGTTTCAACCTGCGGATGAGAAATTAATAAAAGGCACGCATACCTGTCTACGATGACATAACATCTGTTTTTGTTCTTTTTTTTTTACATTATATTTTGAGAGGAATAACATACTTTGCACTCAAAATTACTCAAACAGGGTTCGAATCTCTTTCTTTCAAATTGCATATCTTTACTTCCTGATAAATGACAAAAAAGCTTTGCAGTTAAAGAACTTATTGTGAAAAACATATTTAAATATACTGGTTTTATTTGTCCAAAAATATTACTTAGTATTCCTGAATCAACAAAACTACATTAGGTTACACTAACAAAAGTTATTTTAAGTCTGACATATGAAATAATAGTCCGAAAATCACATAGCGAACATATATCAGTTTTAGTCAGAGGTCCAAACTGAGCAAAAATATGCAATTTGGTGCATATGCTGATATTTATATAGCCAAAAAGTAAGATGAAATTCTGATCACTTGTAATGTAAATCAGTGAGATCTTTATATCTGACTACTTAAATAAATAAAATGCATATAAATATCGGTCGTCACTCTGCATCTGCCAATAATGTGTCTTAGTAAGATGATATATGATAAATGCTCAGTTTTATGATCATAATGCAATGCAATACAATGATGATTGAGAGATGAACAGATAAACCTTCCTCAAAGCCCCGATGATCATATTTGAGAACATTATTTTTCTAAAAACAATTATGTATAATCAAGTAAACCTAAGATGATTCAGTCCAGTACGTGATCTTGACATATTACTAACAAAATATGTTATTCTTACATTTACCACAAGAAAAACAATAAAGACTTCACAGCAAAAAGACACTTGAAGCATGATTTACAATTATACTAAAAGGCCTTTTAATACAAAAAAAAAGTATAAACTATCAGTGTGACGACGGAAGGCTTGCAGTAGATTGTGAGTGACAGGGTTTGTTGATCATTTAGGCTTTAGAAATGTGTGTATTAGATATGATACAGTAGGGTTAATCAGGTAATATCAGGTAAAATAGCCCCTAATGTAACATATGCACTTTTTCACAATTTAAAGTGTAAATTCACAAAAAAAATATGGATTTTTTGTGAACTTTTTATAAAAAAAAAAATTTGTGTTATTATTTTGTTATTATGACAATGCTGAGAGACACTGCAGAAGTGGCGTGCGTGTGCGTGTGTGTGTGTGTGTGAGAGCGTGTGTTCTGGTATGTTTGTCCCTGTGAAAAGAGGGCCTGTGTTCATCCCAGCCTGGGCCCCTGTAATGCTGCAAACACCAGGGATTTGGACTTCTCTTTTGTTGTCCTGTGTGCTGACATCACACACTGCTGATGGGCTAAAATCCCTCTTTCTCCAGCACCAGCACTTTCGAAACAAAACTGCCATGGCACTGATGAGTAATGCCAACTTGCCAAAAATACCTCATTAATCATCACACTAGCACACACACACACACACACACACACACACACACACAGCCCAACTCAGCCATCAGCATCCCCAAAAATCCTACCATATACCATATTGGATACCATAATCACAGTCTGTGCTAAGAACAAGCTGAATGTAATATTAAAAAATAAATAGATACATGCTAAAATATCCAATATAGTCACAGCTAGACATGACACATCTGTTCGCCGGCTGCTGTGTATCACTGCAACTATTAGCAGACATATAGCACTAGATCTTCTTTTATGAAGATGTAGGTCCTTAGTATTTCTGTTATGAAATTTTTGTTTTTACACAATTTAAAGTTATATTTTATGTATATACAATTTTTTCATTAACTTTAGTTTATGTATAAACTTGATATAGTTTGTATTAACAATATCTGTATATACATAGTTTATGTACATATATATATATATATATATATATATATATATATATATAGAGAGAGAGAGAGAGAGAGAGAGAGTATATAGCACTGTCCTTAAAGAAACGACAAAAGATAAATATTTCCCCTTTTACCTAGAGAAAAGTTTTACCATCCAATCACTTCTTAATGGATCACATCAAGTGTTGTCTCACACTGTCTTACACAACTGTCTTCAGAAAAGTCCCCCTCCGCTATTCATCAGGGCTCAGATCAGTCCTTATGGCTGTAAAGATGAAATTAATGTCTGTAACATCAATAGCCACTGAGCTGTGAAATTGGAAGGACACATTTCCATTTACTCAAAACCTTGGAGAAAAGTTTGCATAGAAACACTTTCAGCCTGGAAATGTGTTGTCGAAGGCCACATGGGTTTTACTCTATAGGCACGGCTAATCAATCTAAAAATGGTGGCAAAGGTGACATTATTCTGAGGTAAACAAGCCTACGTACTCACACACCCAGCAAACATGTCACTCATTTCATCCAGGAACGAGTCTGACGGTGTAATAACAGCTTGAACTCCTAACAGGAGTAAAGACAAGCCGAGCTATGAGTATATCACGGTTCACTTCTATCATAACCACACACAACAATCACACACTCGTGGCTTTCTCCGAGTATTATCTCCTCCAAATGCAGAAAGGCCTTCCTCAGACGTTTTAAACGTTTCTGTGCAGTGTCCTCCGTGATGTGACAAGAGTGGGATGATACCAGCTCTTAGACCCATCGCCGAAGCGGCACTCAAACGCAATCAAATACAATCAGCACCAGTCTGGCACTAACTCTCTCTCTCTCTCTCTCTCTCTCTCTCTGAGTGCCCGGCGGACAGCCTCAGTCTGTTAAACGTGACAGATGGAAGAGAAGATCTCTGTGTGTGAGTGTGTGTGTGTGTGTGAGTCGCTCCTTTGATCACACCATCTCCTCTGTGACCGGCCCAAATCATTTCAAATCACACAACAGGTTGACTCAGATCTTCAGGGCCACATGTAGCTTGGCCTTGTTGAAAGCGAGTAGACATGAATCCTCCATCTCGAAGTGGGACCGAGATCATATATGATATGTTATGTTATGTTATGTCGTGTTATGTTATGTTATGTCGTGTTATTTTATGTTATGTGTTGCTATGTTATGTCGTGTTATGTTATGTCATGTCGTGTTATGTTATGTTATGTTATGTCGTGTTATGTTATGTTATGTCGTGTTATTTTATGTTATGTTATGTGTTGTTATGTTATGTCGTGTTATGTTATGTCGTGTTATTTTATGTTATGTTATGTGTTGTTATGTTATGTCGTGTTATGTTATGTTATGTTATGTCGTGTTATGTTATGTCATGTCGTGTTATGTTATGTTATGTTATGTCGTGTTATGTTATGTTATGTCGTGTTATTTTATGTTATGTTATGTGTTGTTATGTTATGTCGTGTTATGTTATGTTATGTCGTGTTATTTTATGTTATGTTATGTGTTGTTATGTTATGTCGTGTTATGTTATGTCGTGTTATTTTATGTTATGTTATGTGTTGTTATGTTATGTCGTGTTATGTTATGTTATGTTATGTCGTGTTATGTTATGTCGTGTTATTTTATGTTATGTGTTGTTATGTTATGTCGTGTTATGTTATGTTATGTCGTGTTATGTTATGTTATGTCGTGTTATTTTATGTTATGTTATGTGTTGTTATGTTATGTTGTGTTATAACATAACAACAAGTAAATATGTCATGTTATGTTGTTATGTTATGTTATGTGTTGTTATTTTATATGTTGCATGTTATGTTGTGTTATGTTATAACATAACATAATATAACATAACATAACAACATAACATGACATATTTACTTGTTGTTATGTTATAACATATATATGTTGTTATGTTATAACACAACACAACACAACATAACATATAACATCAAATAACAACAGAAACATATGTTATGTTATGTGTTGTGTTATGTTACATTACGTTATGCTATGTTATGTTATATGATTTTATGTTATAACACAACACAACACAACATAACATATAACATCAAATAACAACAGAAACATATGTTATGTTATGTGTTGTGTTATTTTATGTTATGTTACATTACGTTATGCTATGTTATGTTATATGATTTTATGTTATAACACAATAAAACTTAACATAACATAACCTATAGCAACAACATAAAATGTAACATAACAACATTTAGCATAACATAACATTTAACATATAGCATAACATGTTATGTGATTTACGTAACATTTTACTATGGTTAGGTTTAGGGTTGGGCCTTACGTTTTTTTTTTCCTAAAAATCATACAGTTCAGTAAGAATCACATAGTATGAATTCATACACGAAATCGGTACCTCGTTAAATCGTTGCTTCTTTACATGTTACATTTTCTGTCATTATACAAACTTAAAGGGATATTTCGGATTCAACATAATGTTGATAAATACAGAAATGATTTAGGCTCATCCTTCGCTTTCTTAAAGAAGGTTCCCAGTTCCTGGGAAGCACTTTAATAAATAATTTTCTAAAATATATATATACATTTTTCTTTTTTTTTCTGTTGAAACGCGTGCATGAGTTGGGTTGTAAAGTCACTCGTAATTTATTACAGTCATTTTTAGGGTTTTAGGCTTTATGTTGTCATACAAAGTTGTAACGCTGGATATAAAGTTTCACATAAAAGGTTGAAAGTGTTTGTTTTTTTCACACTATAATCATGTTAACGCACATTGTTTCACATCTTGTTCCTGTACTACTGAAACCGTTTTCTTAGCGTAATCCTTTAAGCACTACAGTTACAAACTCCTTTTATCCGCATTTCACAACAACAACTAAACATCATCTTCAGAGTAACACATCAGATCTCTCGCATTCGGACAGCTTGTTGTGCTTTTCAGACTCGGACACTGCAGTTTGCCCACATTGTTCCTGAGTCAGGGAAGTTTGTAAGGCCGTACACATGTTCACCAGCTCTTCTCCCAACCAGCTCGACTTTTAATAAGGTTTTAATGACCACTTGTGAAACGCTGAAGAGATGCTCGGGCTCTCGCTCTCTCTTTACTCTCAGAGCTGCAAATCTGCCAGGCCCGGCTACATTCTCACCCAGGTTGTCAACCGTGCTTCTCCAAGACAGGGTCACGGGGTTAAAATCGATTTCACAGGCCACCTGGAGAGCCTAGTCCGCAAACTGACTCAAGAAATTTATATCAGGCTTAGAATTGCCTACCACCCAGGGTTAGGTTGAGCTCGCGCTCCCCCAAAAAGTCCCAGGCTCAACAGAAGTTGGCACAGGCGAGGCTGGGGTTGTTGACCCTGCAAGCTGACCTCTTCAAACTTCAACTGAATTGTTCTGGCAGTTTCCACGGTGACAGGCCACTCCAAGCTTATCCTGCTTAGGCTGAAAGGGGCGCAAACTTTACTATAATCTGCCGAGCGATGATACAAAAGTTGAAAAAAGAGGCTGAACACATCAAAGGTGATGTAAAACATCCTATTAATAAGAGACAAAGTATGAAATATATATATTTTTTCAAACCTGGCTAATTTGGTAAATCAGTCACTAAACCATCAGAGCATTCAGATCACATTTCAGCTGTCACTATGAACTTCATATCAACACGGGTTTCTTTCCCAGATTCAACCAGGTGTTATTGAAAACTGACTCGAGATTAATAAAAGTGCCTGTACATGTCCTGTTTCCGTATCCCGTGCGTGGGCATTCAATAACCCACACGCGCTCATTGATGTCTCGCCTCTTATGAAGCTCTACAAATACACAATTATTGATCACGTATCGTAGACTTGCAGTCACTTCCAATATGTACAATCATTATCAGATGATATAGTAAAACTGTACAGCACAAGCTTCATAATATGTTGACAGGTGCAAATGACTCTGATACATAATCAATATACATAATATATATATATTAACACTTTACAATAATGTTTATTAGTTAACATTAGTTAACTACATTAGTTAACATGAGCTAAAAATAACTTCTTCAGCATTTATTAATCTTAGTTAATATTAATTTCAACATGTACTAATACATTATTAAAATCAAAGGTTGTATTTGTTAGCATTATTTAATGCACTGTGAACTAACTAACATTAACAAAGATGAATAAATAACAAATAGTGCTCATTGTTAGTTAATACATTAATTAATGTTAACTAATGAACCTTATTGTAAAGTGTTCTCATATATGTCATATTAATTAAATGTTGATTGTTTAATAAGTTTAGGTGTTTAAGTGTTAACAGTGTTCATCATACATATGTAAGTATTGAATTATAATAAGTAAGCTTCTTATGTCATTATGTCTTGTAATTACACACTGTTATTGCTATTGATAAAGTAATTAATTGTATATACACGAGCAGTGTGTAACATGCAAGTTCTACCAATAAATCAATAGAAAATAAAGTGGTAATTCAGGCTTTGTTGGGACACAATTGCCCAGAGGGAACCCAGCACTTGGGTTGTTGGCAGACAATGCCATAACTGCCCACCAACTGTTGCGTGTTTTAATGGGACTCGCTGTGTTTCTTATGTTAATTGGGCGGGTTGAGCGCAAAGACAGTGAAATCTCATCCTGCGACTAGATTGGCTTTTCAGAGGGAGATGTCATTTGGCTGAGCTCTGATCTCCTCGATAGGGAGATAGGCACCTGATTCAAATGGTTTGCCTGTTCCCTCTAGTCACTCGATCGGCGTGTGAACTCTCTTATTTACAATCAAATGGCCTGACCGGGCAACACACACTTCAGCAGCTCCCGTATCACTGCATATAGGCAACAACACCCTCTTTTAACTCGCATCACGCGTTTCACCACACCACCCTATTGGGCAGATCTTAGGCTGTTCTCATTCACGGAAACCATTTTAAACGTCCATTTACGGATGTCTAGAATATCCTTAATTCTGGTAGTTGTCATAAACTTTATTTATTAGATCGATGTAGGCCTGCATGCGTTAAAAAAATAGCTTGAATGGGCTACACGTCTTCTATAATGCCTGTTGAGGATTTATACTGATATTTTTGTGGCACTATAATCAAAGGATGAATCGGTGATGCAACTCTCCAAAGAAGAGAGGGACAAGTCTTATTAAAAGAAGAAGAAAAAAATTGTGAAGAAATGTTGTTTTAATTTTTCTTAAATCATTTAATGTGGTAAGCTATAACCAACATGCAGTATGTATGACTTTACGCTCATGTCAGATGACTTGATATCCAAAACACATGATATTTGTAAAAAAAAAAAAAAAAAAAAAAAAAAACAACAACGTGTTTTCAAGGTGCAAGGGAATTTTAAGTTTGGTTATTTTAGTACTTTTTGCTTTACCCCACTTGACATATTTGGCAGCTCTCTTCACGTATTCGTTTTATGACGTTTGACACACGAACGAAATCTCGTGTGCTAAAAATAATAAATATGCATAATTTCGAGCTGTCATTTCTTTTTTTCTTTTTTTTCTTTTTTGCTGCAAACGTGTGTCCTATTTAAAGCATGGCATTCCGTCACTTGCAGGGGACGCTGGAGTAGCTCTTTGAGACTGAATGAATGAATGAAAAAAAAAACCTTTACATTCCAGCGGGGTCTCTGACGAGAGCACAGGGGCCATTCAAAGATTGTAGACCCACTAACCATACTTGAGAATTAATTAGACTCATGCCAGATAGACATGGGGTGACCTAAAATGAGAAGCGTGTTTTTTTGTATTTGTTTTTTTTTTTTAGCTCTGTACTGGCTTTATTTGAGGACTACGACTTATTGTAATATGTCATCATAATATTAAAATTAACAAACGGAATAATAAATGCACTTTCCCATTCGAAAATAACTAGTTTCTGCAATTAGTTATACCAACTTAAAAGTTGTTGAAATTTAAATTAAATAGGCTATCCAACTTAACTAAACTAAACTAAAGTTAACTAAAGTTAATATTTTAAGTCAAACATGAACACGTACTTTTTTAAATTTGAAACAAAACATTTCTTATTCTAATGTAAGTTGTGATAAATAACATAAATAATACCCTATTTACATAAATTAAATTTAAATTGTGTTTTGTGGACTTAACGTTCGAACAATGCGATCCTTAAATAACGTGTTCTTTATAAAGGCTTACGAATTCGAATCAAATATCCAGCCTATTCGATTCGATTTAACGGCTCCGATTAAAAGTGAAAGTGTTGGGGAGCCCGCGTCATGCAGACACCTTTAGGGCAGGAAGAGACACAGATGTGAACATTTTGAGAAAATTAGTTGTCAACAAGCCCACGCGTTCCATTCAGATGACACGGGGGTGACCAGAGAAACATAATGGGCCGGTTGAGGGGCCCATTCAACGTCCAGACAAACCCTTTCTTCTGAAAGCACACATACGTCTGCTTGATCCAAAACTGAGAAGAGAAACGAGTCCCTGCATGGGAATATTCCCCTCCAAAAAAACAAACAAAAAAACATTTCCTATCCTTGTCCAATCGCCGATTTCATCAATCCATTTTAGACCCTTGATATCTTCAGCTTGTAACTTCTTGTCTAAATCAAGCCTAATGACACACTTTACCAACAAATAATAGATTTAAATAGGTGTAATTGCTGATGAATATGATCTTTTTTAAGTAGGATGACCCAATTGCTTTTAGTGTCATTAATCAACATATATGCTATGTACAAGTGAAGCTTGAAATTGGCGGAATGAGGAGAACAATGCTCTGCTGTTTCTGAGGGTCAGCTAATGACAACCTCCTAACAGCCCCCAAACCTAATGCTGGGAAACCAGGAAGAAAAAAAATTATTTCACATGCTGGAGGTCATCCATGCAAAAAGTGCGTCATAGATATTGGCTACACATCCACCTGATGACATTTCCGGACATGGGAATAAGAACGAATAGATTTTGAATATGTTGTTATATATGAAGAGGAATAAAGAATAACGTCAGGGAAATGGGTTTTCGCAGCCCGATCCACATTTAGTTTACACTAAAATCGTAGTGACCGCTTTGTTTTCGCTAAATAATAATTCCGGATTTTTTTTTTTTTTTTGAGCTTTAAAAATCTTTCCCAAACTAAAATGATTTTCTTTGTGTTAATTAAAAGTGTTGCATATATATATTGCTTTTGCTGCTACGAACAAAAAAAAAAAACATGTAGTTTTAATCCATGCAAATGTTCTTAATCTGAATGAACGAAAATCGCTAGTTTTTATAGCCTATGCAATTTTGCACGCACAACTGAGTCAAAATTGGTTTAAAATTTTATTTCAATAAATTTGAACAAACACTTTCCTCCAGCTTAATATTAGTGCAGTGTCCCCATCCCCCGTCTACCCAGTCTATGGGACTCAGTGGTGCATTGAAGGGATCCGCATTGCTGTGACTGATCTGCTGTATAAAAGCACAGATTGTTCCTCGTGTGGGATGAAATACTCGCACCTCAGCTTTGCATATGGTCAAACTTGTTGCCCCGCATAATGATACAGGACAGAAACACACGGACTGATGTCATCTGTTGCACATCTGTTGCCATCAGCTTGAATAGATTGATCTGAACTGTTCATCCGTTATCAGCATTAAAAAAATAAAAATAAAATAAAAACGCGCGTAAACTATAGGCTAAATTATAACAGAATTGTTGAATTTGAATCTTTGAAACTACATTTGAAATCGTACATGAAGATCAAGGCAATGACAAGAACAACATGTCCAAATGCACACTGAAAGATTTTCATTGTCTTAAAAAAATGCAATGATGATAAAACTCAATTTTCTAACTCTAAAGATCTCTCCACCATGAGGCTGGATTGTTCTGCAAAGACCCAATCCATATTAATAATAAAGAGATGATGATTTACATTGATGCCGAGAAAAAGCACCAATTATCCTGTCATTAATCACGTGTGCATTTGTTACAAAACAAATAGTTTGTTCAAGACCGCATCAAAATCATTTTCAGATTTGACAAATGTAGCGAATCAAAGCTGCTGATGTATAAACACGCACCAGACAATACAAACAATTAAATATATCAACATATAATTGCATGCAAACAATAAAAAAGGTGTGTGCACTTTAGTGTCTTTGAACAGAATGTTATGGGATAAACGGGGTTCTTGAGGAAAAAGTCTTATTAGCATTTGCAAACAAGAAGGCTCTTAATAAAATGTAACTTTGCACAACAAAGACAGCTGAAAAAAAAAGGACTGGCATGCGTGAATATGATGACAAGCAGTTGTCGGAAGTTGAATTGGAGTTGAGTGCCAAAGTCTTCAGCAGGATCATGGGTAAAATCCTGACAGAATGCACAGTGGTATTAAACAACGGGTTTGTTATAATCCACCCGTTTTCAGACTGTTTGTAATGTCACGCGCGCGCGTAAACAAACGATCGCTATCTATAAAATACAACTTCTTTAGTGATGTCTCCAATGCTTCCATTGGGCAGAACAATTAACGAACATCAACACAAACAAGCAATGACATGGAAAACATCTGCTTTCATACTGGTCATATAAACGCACTTGTTGGATTCATGAAAATAAATGAAATGCTTCAAAATAATAATGCGCCGCGGTGTTTGTCCACGTTCGGTTCGGTTCGGGTCGCGGCGCGAGACTGCTGTGGTGCTGGCTGACAGTGTGTGGTCTCATTGAGCCCCCCATCCCCCTGTTTCCCTGCACCTGCACTGGATCATTCACCCAATGAGAGACATCTCTGACAGTCCTCAATTCAGCCCATTCCCCCTCCATCACTGCCCCCCTCCCGCGAAAAAGGCCACAAGAAACAACTTATTACTTTCTCCAAATACTTTGCGCCTTTCTCCACCCATTCACTCTCAGCGCCAACACACAACACATTACAGACACAAAGACACACGCTATAGATGTTTACAATCTAAGTCATTTGTGCATGTGATGCATTACATTATACTTTGTAGAATTAAAATAAATGAAAATAACCTAAAAATAACCGATTCATAATTATTTGCTACCGCAACAATAATAACAGGCCTAATAATAACAACAACAATGTTTTTATGATGATTAAAAGCCGACATTTTATTACAATCAATAAATGAGTAGGCTAATGAACTGTTATATGAATAATAACCAACAACAACAAATATAGCTATTGTTAATAATATAACCACAATCTATTGTATATGTATGCGCAGTACTAGAGTAGGCCTATACATAGCCCTATATGAAAAAAATATGTATCATAACTTTTTATCTTCTGTCAAATCAACTAAGATAATTAATGTGGTTCAGATAACCTCATATTTTGAGTTTCTATTTATTAAACCAATCTCTTTGCTGTATTAACTCAATGAACTCAAAATGTTAAGGCAACCAAGTAACTTACTTTTTTTAAGTAACACCAACAAAATGTTTTTTTTTTTTTACAATGTAGTAGAGGTTTATTCTTTGGCTTTTCAATCGGCCACATATATGTAATCCCCTATTCAGCTTATATTTGCTCATATTATAATGAACTTGGCATCGTCAAGACTTGTTTTGCCGAGACAAAACATCATAAATTACATTTGAAGGGATGAGTTAGTTTGGTGCTCTATTAGGCCTAAATCCGTAAGTATTTTCAGAAATAGTATTACTGTCTGTCACCGGAGATCAAATCTTTAAAAAGCTCAGACTGAAGATGTTCCCGTGGACAGGTTTCTCAGAGATGAGAATTTTGAGTAAAGTCTGCGGGCGCGCGCTTCACACCTGTTGCTCTACAGATATCGTCTATCTGCTTCTCCACAACAGCAGTTTCCCATCATCCCATGTAATATTCCTACCGGTAAACGGGCGATTTCAACAAAAGCACTTTCTGATTAATTTTCGTAATATACCTAGGCAATAAAATCACACACATGACAGCTAAAGCAACTATTTTCTAGCTATTATTCATAAACAGAATCCACCACGCATTCCCAACACAACTACCAAAATCAGATGCCATTATTTATTCGTCTCATTACATGTCTCAACCTATTATTTCATAGCCTTTATCAATATAATCCCCCAAACCGCTGCGGTTCATGCATTGTTTTTCCTAAACGCATTCTGTTTTTCCATAAGTGTATGTGTCGATCATCAAAAGACAACCATAACATTTATTTTAATCAGTATTTTTCAGCTGTCAATCTGTCGTTACAAATATCGGTTCTTCAATAGTAGGCCTAGCCTGTGCTTCCATCGTTAAACTGCATTTTTTTTAGGATACATAATAACCCTGCTTTGAAGGTATATGTGTAGCTAATGAACCTTAAATCTCAACATTTCAGCAAAAACAGTTTCTTTCCACATTGAACCATTAGGAACGCTCCTTTTTAGACGTGTTTCCAGTTCACTTAAATTCCCAGTTTATCAAACAGATTCGGCCATTACAACCAATTCCTCTGCTTGTATAAATAATGGATTCAAGCAGTGCTCCCTGACCCCTTTGAGAGTCCGGCAGGGACACGTTTGTCGGAATGAGCCCTCGTCAAATATTCATTCAGCGCTTAATGTGAGCCGTTCTCCCCCGAGACCCGCTGTAAGAGATGCCTCGGTGCCTTGGCGAGAAACACCACTCATCTACCAGAGAAATTCATTCATCTTAACCATCTCATCTCGAGCTGGATTCGAGACTGACACTACAAGAACCAGCAGCGTGTTCTCGAAACTGTGTCAAACACTAAACCTGTTTTACTACATGAGCATTAATGTGAACGCAAAGCTCTTGGGCATGTGAAGTGAGCAGAGAGACGCCTGATATTTTACTGTCATTCTATTTTCCTTCTGCAAAACTCCAAATCGAATTTTCACTGATCGAATGTGAACGGTTTTTATTATTTTAAAAACTACACTGTAAAAAATGATATGATCAATGAGTTGACAACATGTGTTTTTACATAAGTAACAAGCGATTTTCAACTTTTTTTTTGTTATACAAGATTCAACTCATTTTTAAAGTCAGTTTAATGTAATTTAAGTTGACTTAAATGATTTAAACATCCGAGTTGAACTTTTTTCAGTGTATCAACATGCATGTAATATATTTTAAAAACACTTTAAAAATGATATAACATCATATATGTTATAGGATAGGCTAACACATTATAACGAGGTAATAGTTATTTATTTGTATTGTTTTATAATCAACAATATAATTGCTATTGAAAAACACAATCCAAAAAACACGGATTTTTGAAATTATGAAATTTTAAAATATGAAATGGAAACACTTAATGTCGTTTTAAAAAAAATTGCGCGCAAATGATAATAATAATAATAATAATAAATTCTTGCACTCTTATAAAAATGTGAAATAAAGTTATAAAGTAAGTGACTACCTTGACGTGCGTCTTCATTTCGTTTGGGTCGTTTTATCTCCCCGAGCAGAGCAGAGATTTACAGGCAAGAAACTTAAACGCTGTCGCTCAGTCCTCGCTTCCACTAAAAACACAGAGACGGTGTTAACTTAATGCTCACTGCATTTAAATAGCATCTAACATTTCATTTGTTGGAATCAAACACCAGTAAACACGCTGCTGTCATAATTCTGCACATTCACATCCAATATACTTACTTTCAAAGAGTTGCACCCATGCGTGTGTCATCTTATTCATATATACAAATAATTCATAACATTGTGTTTGAGTTAGAGACTGTGAATGCAAATTAAACCGTGTAAGTGACATATTAGATTAGAAAAGGAAACATTCTGATGTCAAGCCAAATGTTCAATAAAATTAAAACCAGAAACAATTTCAAATATCCAAATTTCAAAAATTTATTCATTTCAAACTGCATATTGAAAAAAAAAACTCAGATTGTAACTGTTATAATGATGTTATTAGTTAAAATATATACATGGAGCGTTGGCAACTGCGTACAGGCCACATTTTACAACTACGAAAAATGAAAGTTTTAAAATAAAAACTTAAACTATCACAGAAAATGTACAGAAGATTTTACAAACCATGAGAAAAATAAAGAACACAAACTTCATAGTAACAGATGAAGAGTGGGAGACCGAAAATAATCAAATCAAATAAAAGGTCTAACCTGCGAGAGTGCCTCTGTTTGTTCTCTCTTTTAGAACTTAATAATATAATAATAATAATTATAATGGTTTATTACTATGTACCTTCAATGAGAAACTCTTTTTATCCCGTTCTTTCATTTCAGCGTTTGCAGAATTTTTGGAGCATATACTGAAGCAGTAAACATCAGTTATTGTGCCGTATTTTTCTCTCTTTTTTTGTTGCACAAATGCCTTTTTATAAAAACGTAACTTCCTGCTGTTTACAAACATTACATCTGGTTGTTATTATGTTTCTTTGATAAATACTGTACAAAAAAAAGTCGATTGCAATAATAAAACATTTGCTTCACTCTCCCCCCGTTTTTCTACTTTTCAAATCGCATACACCTTCTGGAATTAAAAACAAAACAAAAAAACAAAACAAAACAAAAAAGCAAAGCAAAGAAAGGCAAAAAAAAAAAAAGAACAGAACGACAAACTGTGTGGAGTTCCTACCGTTCCTTTTTAAATAGAAAGCAAAAGTTTTGTGTTCTTTCCTTGAGCTCTATACAACTTTCCCCTCCCCAAAAAAAGTGTTCTGTACAAAAATAGTCCAAAGGAGTCCAGCAGTGTAGAAAAGTTCTTTTTTTTTTTTACATGTGCGATAGTGGGATCGTGCCGTTAATCGTCGTGCCGGGCACAGGCGCGCTCTGGTAGTGCTGGGACATGTGCAGTCTGCTCTGCGCGCTCTGCTCCTGCACCTCGGCCCCGGGCAGGTACATACTGATCATGTCCCGCAGGTCCCCGGTTTGACACTGTCCGGCCCGGGAGTGAGAGGACGACGTGACCACCGGTGGACTGGAACTGGACTCGGACTTGACCACCGAGCCCATGGAGCTCAGCGTCATTCCCGGCGTGCTTTGCTGCGAGTAGGACATGCTGTAGGTGGGCGATCCGTTCATGTAGGTCTGCGAGTTGGTCATGGAGTTGTACTGGAGCGCGCTCATGTCGTAGCGGTGCATGGACTGCATCTGCGCCGTGTTGTGCGCGTTGAGCCCCGGGTGCTGCGGGTAACCGAGCTGCTCCTGCATCATGCCGTAGCCTCCGTTGGTCCAGCCGTTCATGTGCGCGTAACTGTCCATCCTCTGGTTGACCCCTGCGCCCAAGCCGGCCCCTACACCCACACCGGCGCCCATGGCGTTACCGCCCGGCGCCAGGAGCCCGCCCGGCAGGGTATACTTGTCCTTCTTCATGAGGGTCTTGGTTTTCCTCCGGGGTCTGTATTTGTAATCCGGGTGTTCCTTCATGTGGAGAGCCCGAAGGCGCTTGGCTTCGTCGATGAACGGCCGCTTCTCGCTCTCGGACAGAAGTTTCCACTCGGCCCCGAGTCGCTTGCTTATTTCCGAATTGTGCATTTTGGGGTTCTCCTGTGCCATTTTCCTCCTCTGGCCCCGCGACCACACCATGAAGGCGTTCATGGGTCTCTTGACCCGGTCCGGGCTGTTTTTCTGGTTGTTTCCTGAGGAGTTGGTGTTCCCCGTGCCCCCCGTGTTGGGCTGAGGCGCCGGGGGCTTCAGCTCGGTTTCCATCATGTTGTACATTTAAAAACGAGTTTATGAAAGTCTTCCCCACCAGCAGTTGGAAAAACAAACAAACAAAAACAAAACAAAAAGTCCAAAAAGTAGAGGCAGCTGAAGTTACCTTAGCAGTTCTGGTAACTTTGCTGAGGAAGTAAGCGCTATTAGGTCCTGTTGGTTTCCACAAACTTCTTTTCTCAGTCTTGAGGAATCGACACAAACTCGGTTTCCCTCCTCGCCAGAGCCCTTGTCAACTCCTGATACTTTTTGAACAAGTTAATAGACAACCATTCATAGAGCGACTGTCAGCGAATATAAATGGGTTTGTCGCTGACCAATCAGAGCGCGTCTGCTCCCTCAGCCACGACTGTGTGTCTCTTGGATTTGCATAAAGGGGCGGGGTTATGCGCGGTCAGCAGTGCAGCGCTGAGCCACAGGCAGCACTTCTCCACCAATGAACACTGTGCGTGTGTGTGTGCGTGTGTGTGTGTGTGTTATCAGAGAAGAAACTAAAGTGAGAATATTTCACACAAACGACTTTCTAATCAAAGTATATTACAAGGACGGATGATCTTAAGATCCTAAACCCAAACACTGGAAGTGCTTTTTTCTGTGAAAACCTTTTGGGTTCGTCGCTTTGTTTAGCCTACATACATTAACGTCTAAATGAACAGACTTTTAAAAACAATTAAAAAGAAGAAGAAAAAAATGTTTTCTTATAATATAAGCAAAGCAAATAATATTACAAACTTTAGCTTGAATGTTTCTTAAAACACTAAAAGGCGTAAGTATGTTAAATACAAATGTACAATTTCATTTCGTTCTAATGTTATAGGGCTAGTCAGTTATAATTAATTTGGTGATCACTCGCGGTTGTTATTTGAATCATTCTTCCCTTATATAAACAAGTGCATTTATTACACTTTTTAACTGTTGTTTTATTTCTTCCCATTTCTGAAACAATATCCATAATATGTGGTAAAACTTCTGGGCTATTTATAAATAGGCTATACTTCAACCGGCTCAAGCTTAATGCGAATTATAAAACGGAGAGCCGTCAATCATCACAAACAGGCAGTTTTGTCCGGGCTGTTGTCATTACATCACCCTGAACAAAAGCACTACAAAAGCTGACTACACTGACCATCTGAGTTCTGAGGATTTGTGTTATTACAATCCACTCCATGAAGAGTGACAAGGGGAGAGGGTTTATTCAGCAGGACCTCCTTCAAAATAACATCCACCAACAGGACAGCCTGACGATCAGACACTTTCATTAAACTCGAATAATACCTAATAATAACTGTTCTTCAAGAGTTCAGAGTCGTTCATTCTTCAGCAGAAGTTGACTATAGTGCTCGACAACACGGAAAAAGTGGAGCTAATATCCAAAAAGGCTTAATGTCGGGAAAATCACGCCGGAGGATTTTTTTGTTGTTGTTGTTGTTGTTTTTTTTTTTTTTTTTTTTTTTGTTCTACAATGCACGAAAGCAGATCTTATTATGTTTCAATAGCGTCCTCTTGTGGTAATATTTATATATGAAAAGGCTCATCGTAGACACTTTTAGAATATTTCCCAGCAGCACATTTACGCAGAATCTTCCATAAATTTGTTTTATTAAAAATATACTCTACGCGATATAATTAGCAGCGAATACAAAATAGCCTAAATTACAAAGAGTAAACACAACAGAGAATACACAGATATAGGGACCAAACGTATGTGAACGATTTTGAAATGCACTTTTGAAGGATGGATGCATAAATAAACAAATAGTCACTTTCAACTTCAACTTCTAAGAACGTGAGAATCTGAACACGATGCGCCATTCTAATGCAACTCTGCTCTCTCTCTCTCTCTCTCTCTCTCTCTCTCTCTCTCTCTCTCTCTCTCTCTCTCTCTCTCTCTCTCTCGATCTGCATTTGAGTGCCTTAATCTGCTTATGGAAATGTGTAGAACAGCGGGGAATCTCTAACATCCCAGAGTGGCTCCTGCTTTGGCTAAATTGTTAATTGTCACAGTTCTTCACAATAGTTGTGAAAAGGCAAGTCTCTTAATGTTAACTAAAATATATTTTAATGATATCAATTGATTAGTTCTGAGATGTTTTGATTTTAAATGAAATAATTACCTAAGAAATAAAAATGAATAGATATTAAAAAGCAAAATAAATAGAACAATCGTAATCTGTCAAACCTGATTTGAAAAATCAGTATTAAAAAATATCTATTTTCTTGCATATGTTTTATCCTGACAACACGTTTAACCTAAAGCATGGGATCTAAACGAATAAATGAAAATAATACCAAAAATGTTCCAGTCAATTATTTTATGTTTGCCAATATCTCACAACAGATTCAGTCCATCTTAATACATTTATATGTAGCCTACACAGAAACAAACACAAAACATTCTTTGAAAGTGAGTTAGATTTATTCAAGCATTAAGTCTTAAAATTAGAAATTAGGAGATACTAATTAGTAAAAGAGAGAGAGAGAGAGAGAGAGAGAGAGAGAGAGAGAGAGAGAGAGAGAGTGTGTGTGTGTGTGTGTGTGTGTGTGTGTGTGTGTGTTTCCTCCACTAGGGGCCGCGCTGACTGCAGATCAAAATTTGACAAATAACACACTACTTTATATAGGCTTCTTCTATCAACATGATAACGGTGTCCAGTTTTAATATTTCTGAAAAAACCTGGGACCGAAATCAGAAACTTAACACATTAAAACAAAAAACGAAATTAAACAATTCATCAACACATACAAATTTTGAGCTTATTTGAAATATAGGCTATAGCTAGCCTACATTTGGCAGATAATAAGAGATTATAACATTCATCTTTAGATTTTTTTGTTGTGGTAGCCTAATTCTCATGACACAATTTTGCAGATACAAACAATTTATGTGTGTTAATTTTAGCTACTTCATTTTAACAGACATTTTAAAAATTAAAAGCCATGAACAAAAAAACAAACCCGTTTTTCCCCCCTAAAAGTTTTCCAAACCGCCGCGAACAGTCAACAAGTAGACATCTGTGTGTGGCCAATAAAAACAAATAGCTTGAATAAATAATGCAGCTTATATTATTAAATCAACATTTTAAAATAATTACAAGATATTTAAAGCCGTTAGATTCGCTAATTAATATCCTGTCCCGGCAGACAGACACATAATACAGACCATAATACCGGAGTTACTTACAGAGTTCCTCAGTTTGAGTGACACATCCACAATCCCGCTTGCGTCCCGGGCGGATCCTCAGACGCGAGCCGGCGAGCAGACGCTCTTCCCCGGCGCGCTCTCCTCCAGCGCCAGCTCTCATGATCCACCAGCGTCCACTCGCGACACTCGCGACGCTCGCCCGCCCAGAGTTCTCGCAGAGCGGCTACACTCGCCCGCCTCAGTCCCTCTACAGCTCCACACCATCTGAAAAAGGGGCCGATTGAAAAAGAAGAAGAATGCATCAAGAACAACAAAAGTCACTTATAGCAAGTCTACAAACCCCCCACCAAAACATAATGAGAAGGAGAAGCTTTATATATTTTTTTCACTGGGTATTCAGAGATAATTTCAAGCCATTGTTTCTGGCACAGATGGCTCTTTTTAATACAATAACACTGCGAGCTCCACCAACAATAAAAATCTAAAGCCTTCTCCTGAATAACAGTTTTTTGTTCGCTCTTGTAAAGGGCCAACAAAAGCAGTCGTGAGGTAATGGGCTGGCTTTTTTCAAACGCAAAGAATGGCTATTTGATAAAGATTTTACTTCAGAAAAATACACTGCCATGTCATGTATAGCCGGGGAACATTCATTGCTTCCATACATTTATCACAACAACAGCACCAACAACAACAACAACAAAAAACACTGTAAAAATACATTTAAATGTAATAATAATATTTCCTTTTCATAATCAATCAACATCAACACTGTAAAAAAATATGATCAATAAGTTGACAACATTTGTTTTTGCATTGCTTTAAACCATCAATATAAGTTAAGCACCCTTTTTTAACAAACAAACTCATTTTTTAAAGCCAGTTTAATGTAATTTAAGTTGAAATGACTTACACATCCAAGTTGATTGCACTTAAAAATGTAATGCAGCAAGTGAAGGTATTTAATGTAAAAGTTCTAAATAAGCCATGATGTAATACCTGCAAAAACAATGACAGCTACATAACCCAGCAATTTTATGGATTCACATAATCCTAATTCCTGTTCAGAAAATCAATTGTACACAGTGACAAATTCCACAACAGCGGTCATGCATTCTCTACTAGTTGTCAGTATTCGGTTTGCACGTATATTTGCAGTTAAATGCACTTATGAATTTGCAATTGCTCTGTCCAATTACATAATAAGATCTCCAATATCCGACAACAGAAGCTTAAACTGAAAAGGGTGGTTTGAAGCAATGATCCGGGCCACATTCGGTGTCGGTGTCACACTTGGGCTCTGGTCGGGTCAGCGCTCTTTATCAGTTTTGACAGGGCGCTGGGGTAGAAAGGAACAAGGGGAAGACAAAAGGCCTCTGCGGGGAAAGTTGTTGGTTGGTGGCTGTGTGTTTGTCTACCTTTCTATAGGAATTATGGGCTGCCTCGTCCTCCTATACCTCCGTACTGACAGTAATCCACTGCACTGACTGTGGAGGCTTTGTCTGCTCATACAACATGGTTCAGTGTTAATCTCTACGGTGCTGCTACAAAAGAAAAGCAATAATGACTTCAATCAAAATACTACCCTGACTAATGATCCTGCAAAGGTGCAGGGAAAGAGAACAGATTTAATAGTAATCAAAACAAAAATAACAGTAATAGTTGATCATCCTTTTTGTCAAATAATTTTTTGGGGGGATAAAAAAACCCTCTCTCCTTTTTAATTGGTAATAGGATTAACAGATTTACTGCCTTGCCACAGATTGCCTTATTAAACTGATCTTATAGCTACAATCAAAGTGATGGGCTGATGTCTTCAACAACCATTAAACAAATGGCGGAAATGAGTCAAAACTTACGAATCTCCACGTGTCTGTTCACTTCTGCATTGCAATCGTAGAATACTAATGCGTTTCAGATGGAGTCGGTCTGCATCGCTGATGTATGAATGAATGGCCGTTCATTTCCATATGCATGAGTGTGTTCTCACTGCTTTTTTGTGCGCATTATGGTTACACAAGCTGAGCTTAATGGGAGGATGACACTTTAGACCCCTGTGCTCTTCCTTTTGGGCCCCGCTGAATCTGTAATCAAGGGGAAGCGTTTCAGGGTTCGAGACCTGTCAGTCACAGCCCGAGTGAACCTCCGTGTGAACTTCTTCAAGGGCTGAATGAACAGAGCTCCAGTGGGACTAGACCACCAGACACTCCCCATGTGCTATTAATGGACCATAATAACATTTATGTTATTAAATTAGCTTGTGGCCATGTTACCCAAATTGCTTAATCTGAAAAGAAAACTGGAGTAGATTGAGTAATTCACGTACGTACTAGGCATACAATTGATGAAATAAATTCATTTGTGTGTGGTCTGTGCATATCAAAAATGTATGATCTCAAAAGGTCTAGCTTGCATTACAGCACAGAATCACAATAAATGTACATGGAATTATATTTCTCATTAAGAAAGTTAAGCCTAGACTGTAACAAAATGTAAATATAACAAAGATTTTTATAGAGCACATTTTACATGAAAATACTGCAGTCTTATGACTTAAAAATGTCACATTCAATTCAGTGTTACTTGGCTTTTTTTTTTGTAAATGTTTGTGAAATTTACTAGCAATTTCTGTGTGAAAATTGTTTCTACACCATTTTTCAGTCAAATTTTTTTATTTTTTTTAAACTTTATTTAGAAAAAAAACTTTTAAAAAAAAAAAATACAACCATGGTGTACAAATACTAAATTATATATCATTTAAATAATATATAATTGTTTTATTTTTTATTACAAAAAAAATGGAAATTTGTCAATTGAGAAACTGGAAATTGTCATGGAAAGGCAAAGATATTTATTTTTAACGCATGCAAATAAAAAAATCATAAGGGTCCTAAAATGATTGGTTAACAAAATATAACTTTATAAAAATAAATATAAAAAGCAAAATATATCATTTGAATGCACTTTAAGTTGCTTTGGATAAAACAGTGCCTGCTAAATGGATACATTTAAATAATGTATTGTGAAATATTACCTAGATCTGTGCCAGACAGTTTACATGAGATTCACCCAAATTGGTATGGTGGAAATTTATCATAATTCACTTGAGCCGATCCATCACCTTTCTAAATAATAATGCCAAGACAGGTTTGTTAGTCCTAAAACATGACGGATGTTTCCGAGTTTCCACGCTTTCATGGTGACAACACTCTTCCAGATTAGTAAGGTGGAGCTCATCATGCTTAACTAAAGGCCTGAAATGTTTTGTGTGGGATGTTTTTACATTCACATGACAGAAAATACATGTCATTCACTGAGATTATCACTTCTCTGTGTGTGATCTAACTGCTACATAGACTAAACATCCTGAAAACAGTTGAACAGCAGGAGAACACGGTATCAAAAGTATCACAAGCACTTCCTTGAGTCAAAGGCACGAGCCAAGACCAAGTGATGAAAGCCTTGAGATTCATATACGGTCAGGAGGAAATGCAGGTGCCGTTATCAGCAGAATAACATCATAGGCTGTGGACACGGTTCAGGCTACCAGTATAGAGAGATGCTTTAGAGTTACAAGTTCTACTTTATTTTGATTATATGTATGTGCTCTAAGTAGGAAAAACAAATTGAACACCTTTATTAAGGAAGATCTCAAAGGTCAGATTCACAGTACGACTGCAAAGACAGTGAATAACAGGTCTGCGTGCATATGAATTTTTCTAATTATTCTGAGTTGTCTTAGGACCTCAAGGTCTTCCTGCTTTTAAATGTTTAATTAAATGACTTTGCCTCACCATCAGGAACATGAAACGAAAGAGTGAAAACAGTTCGCCCAACCTCCAGAACAACACAGAAGTCATTATTTGAAATCACCACCTACAGCAAATAAGGTGCAAAGAACATATGGCTTATATTTACCCATCTTGTCTCGCTCCAGTTGAATTCAATTAAAAGGTGTCTGACTTGGAAGTATAGAGTGCCCTGACACTAAGCTGACACACTCCGGTGCCTTATAATGCACTGGATTTACCAACCAGTCTGATATCTGAATAGCCATTCATTGTCTTAACACAACAAATGCAGCACTATCATCAAGGTGCGAACAACTAACCCACTGGGAACCAATGGAAATTGACGCAGTTATGCTACAATGTTCTGAATGGCTGCCAGGACATTGCTATGGTGTTGCATTTTCAGGATGTTTTGGATGGTTGCTAGTTGGTTACATACTGGTCTACGTCAAAAAAGCCACATCAAGGAGTGAACAACTAACCCAGGGGTGCCCAATCCTGCTCCTGGCGATCGACTGTCCTGCACAGTTCATCTCCAACCCTAATCAAACACACCTGAATATAATTTTCAAGTGATCCTAAAGACCTTAATTGGTTGCTTCAGGTGTGTTTGATTAGGGTTTGAGATGAACTGTGCAGGACAGTCGATCGCCAGGAGCAGGATTGGGCACCCCTGAACTAACCCAATAGAAACCAATGGAACTTGCTACAATGATGCTAGATGCTTTGACAAGGCATTGCTGTGTCATTCCTTGGGTGTTCACAGTGGATGCTAGGGCATGTTCAGGGATTTATGAATGGTTTCTAGATGACTTTGCAGTGGTCTATGTCAAAAAGGCCACATCAAAGGTGTGAACAGCTAATCCAATAGAAACTGAACTAGTTGTGAAAATGGTAACATGTTCTGGATGATTCCCACTCCCAGGACATTGCTATGTGGTTGTTACAGCGTTCTCAATGTTTGCAAGGGGATTTTCAGGGTGTTTTCAGGTGTTGATTATAAAATAGTCTACATCAAAAGAGCCTACACTCATGTTCAGGTCCCTCCTTAAACCAGACTTTTCTAAGACCAGTACCTTTCCCCAACAAGCCACATAAATCAAGGTATCATTTATGTCCGTCGCACAAATTGCGGGACAAATTACTTGGCAAAGTTTAATACTTAGAGTCGGGGGTTGTTCAAAATCCCTTACCCTAAATATGAGCAATAGTAGTGAGTTTGTTAGCCTAAAACACCAATAATTACTGACTTAGCAGAAGTAAGAAATACATTTCAAAATAAAACAAAAATTGGTGGACGGTTCTGAAAGAGTCTCTGAAGCCACGTGCCTGTTAATCAAAGACTTTAGACACCAACACAAGAGAGAGGTGCTATCAAAAAGCCAAATACGGGCTCTGTAGCACAGAGAAAAGGTACAGAAACAGAGCTCCAGCAACCCTCATAATGAACGGGTAGATAACAGAACACTTGCTCACTGTAACGGCAATAATAGATCCGTATAAATTGCACGGGGTTGCTGATGCATTGACACAGTGCTTACTAGACAGATACTCCAACAGCAGACATACCGATGGGTTTTGTTTACTGGCCAATTTGAATTCAAATAAAGCTTTGCTTTCGCTGACTGCACATCATTATCCATGAGACTATAATCCCACCAGCAAATCCTACAGCTTCCAGAGCCAGACCTTTTGTTTGGGATTACTGGAAGCTTAGCCTATAACAAAGAGAAATGAGGCATTTCGCTCATCCTCCGTAATTAAGTGTGAAGAGTTGTTTCAAATCCAGACGAGGAACTGGACACACCGCAGGATGATACCTATAAGACTCCAGTGACATGGGCGGAGGCAGGTGTCCCTCGCATTTATGTTTATGAGTATCATAAGATATAGGCTTAGAGGAAAAAAAAATCATAAACGCTGAGGACACCTTGAGTTCTCTTACTCCTTGATCTTGTCTTTAGTTCACCCTGTTTCTTTGAACAGAAATATTTTCATTTAATGTGTCAATAGATTTTCATATTTGATTCTGGAAAAAAAAAGTTCAAGATTTCAATCTTCACGAAGCAATTTGGCCACATAAGGTTCTTGATTATTCTTTGAAGATTAAAAAGTTGTTGTTGCACATAACGGGTCCTTCGGATTTAGAGTATTGCCTTTTGGGTTCATAAATGCACCATAAAACTAGAGAATCAAAAGTTCTATATGGAACTTCTGTTTGGAACCTTCAGAGTTAAGCGTACGGGTCAAGCGATTCTCCATCTTTATTCAGCATTTATCTTTGAACCAACCGTACCATAACCTTCCTAAAACTGCATTCTCCAACAAACCTCCCCTCAGACCGAAACTGTTAATTGGAGAGTTTCCACACATCATAATGGACTTGGGGACATGTGATTCCCTCAGTCTCTGGCCTCGTTGAAGTGTTTGAATGGGCCGCTTGTTCCCAGAAGAGAAAACACAAAGTGTTCCAGCACTGGCAGGTTGTGCGGAGATATCTGTACGGCCACTGGCTCTGGACCACCATCTGAGATGAGCAGAGGCTGGGTTTGATGGCTGTCCAGTGCACTGGATCAATACAGCTATCTTGTCGACTTTTTCTCGAGCGAAGGGAAATCCAGCAAAAATAAAGGCCTGCCTTTTGTGAATAGAGGGAGATCAATGTGGTGTCGCACCCCCACCAGATCTCAGACAAAAAGACACAATGGACGGTTTTTGGAGATGCTATTAGACTGTTCTAAATTACATTGAAAACACATTTTTCGTGGTGTGGTCCGATAAGACAACATCATCATCTGAACCATTTTTCAGACTTTCAGTCAACATATACTATATGTATAAATATACAGAAGAACAATCATATAAAGTCTTAAAAATAAAGGTCTATGCAGTGATGCAATAGAAGTATTTTTGGTTTCCCAAAGAAGCTTTAAGTGATCATTTCTCAAAATATTTTTTTTCTTAGTGTGAAGAACATTTTAATAATCTAAAGAAACTTTTCCCACATTTGTGGAATGGATAGATTCCATGTACGTTAAACAAACCACCAACCTTTATTTTTAAGAGTGTATATGAAAAGTATTTTACATTTGGATAGATCATGGAAAAGAAAACCGGTATAAAAGAAAAATCACAAATGAGATTTCTGATGTTCAGAAAAGATCTCAACGATATTGCAAACTGTACTCAGATTGTCCAAAATTCCAAACTCTGATATAAAATGTCTGATTTTCCAATAAACTCAAACTTTTCTCATTAAATTCTTTCAAGAGCATATTATCTGAGATATGGTTTAGACGAAGTTAAAACCTCATGAGTCATAAATAGCACTCTGTTAGGAATAAAAAGTTCTTTGGGACATCTTTGGCAAACTTGAGCATGTTTGAGATATTATAAAGATATATTCCTAAACTAAAGGAAATATATGAGATTACTAGGGTCTTTTTACTCAGGTGCAAAATAGCAGGAAGCTTAAGAGCAAAAGTCTTCATTTGTTCTTCATTTACAGGAATACTATTGCTGTCTAGGAGAAAGAATTGAGATATAGTTTTTATTTCCTATGGGTTTGTTAACAGTTTTCTCTTTTGTAGTTTTATTCCTAAGGAATGTTAGGAAAAAACATCTATGACCGACATTAAGAACTAAGAACCCCATTAAGTCTTGAGAGCAATGAAAGAGCAATGTCCGAGCAATAAATGTTCCTCTGGGGAGGTGTGTATTTAGTGACAGACACTAAGCTCACATGAAGGCTATAATTATTATCATAAAATAAAATGACTTCAAAGCTTAATCTGTTTTTAGGACACATTCAAGATATAGTTTCCAAAACTCCAAATAGACTTCCTTGATGAACTCAAGCTCCTAATTGGATTTTTAAAAGTTTCATACAGGAAGAAAAAAAAAACACAATTAACTCCCGGCATCGAGTGAGACTTGAGCGCCTCCCGCGAGTAATATTCACTCACGTACACACACACTTAAAGACAGAACTGCCGGGAGGTCTCGTGCTCAGACGGACTGGCCGTGACTCCACACGCATTTCTCCATCCTGGGCTTTTCTTTCCCACTTGTTTATACTGTAGTTGTAGAATTTCACAGCTAGCCCATAAATGCCACCGGCTCACGGGAAGATAAATCACAAGCGTTTGCCTGTGTGTGAAAAGCAAAGAAAACGTGAGTTATTGAGGTGTAGGAGCGTCCATTCACACACAGCGAGACGTGGGGGCTGCTGTGGGAAACGGCCTACGTTGCCACACTCTCCTTTAAATGGCATCATAAAGCACACACGCGCGTTTACACTCGCTGACAAGTGCACGCAACAGTTTGCGGCATCTGTGTGTGTGTGTAAGCTGTTCCATCACCTCCCACTGTTAACATCTGCTCCGTTTAACGCTGCCACACTGATACATGCTAATAGAATCAAATGAATCACGCTGCCAGTTCTTATCACGTTACAAGCTCTGCTCATGCGCTGATAGACGGCATTAATACAGCTCTACTGGAGAGAGAGTTAGTTGGCATGAAGAGATGACTCAGAAAAACTAGTTTTAGTAGAAACAAGATTTGCGCTTTTCTCTTTAAGACACAATCAAAGATGTTGTCAAAGGGAATTGTTTGACAAATGACAATATTACCATTTTTAACAGTCTGCTTCTATCATATGATGGACTAAATTGAATTGCTCATTAATCAAGATGTTTTAGATGCATCAACAAATGTTTATCCTGAACAAAATAGACACATGAGACAATTGTTGACATACAATACGAATATAGAGCTCAGAAAGTTCGGTCTTACAAATGCTCCTGTGAGAAAAAATCACAAATGAGATCTTAAAATGAGTCTTTTCCAGAGTTTCAGAGGAGATCTCAATGATGTCTCAAACTGTGCTCATTTAATAAAGTCTGCAATCAAAATTCAAAGGTCTCAAAAAGAGCCTACATTTTTTTATTCTATTAAAAGCACATGCTATTTTCTAAAAATGAGCATTTTCCAGAGTTTCAAAGGAGATCTCAATGATGTCTCAAACTGTGTTCATATATTAAAGTCTGCAATCAAAATTCAAAGGTCTCAATAAGAGCCTAAACATTTCTCTTTTAATTCTATTTTCGAAAAATAAAGGTTCCAAAAGGGGGTTTTGGCAGCGATGCCACGAAAGAACCATTTTGGAACCATCTGAAGAACCCTTTATGTAATGAAAAGGTTCAACGAATGTTAAAGATTCTTCTTGGATCCATTGGCGCCAATAAAGCACTTTTATTTTTAGGAGTATATTGTCTTCTGGGATAAGTCTGAGACAAAGATGAAACTTAAATGACACACAACTGAGAACTCAGTTGAGACTCCTGAGAAAGTCATCTTCAGACCAATAAATGTCCTGGTTGGTACCTTTGGCAAGAGAGTGCAGTTTGAGAGACTGTTAGGCTCTCTTCTGAAACTCAAGTGAGATTATAGGGTCTATTTCTCAGGAGAAAAAGTCTCCATTTGATCTCTATTTAATCGCATTGCTGTTTCTGAGAAATGGCGAAGTTAAAGAGACTTTCGAACCAGATGCAAGACAAATATCCTCTACACACAGTATTTTTACATGTAAACGAATGCTATTTGTGTATCATTACAACCAAGCCACAACACCCAGGTCTGTTTTCACGGCTTCTTCAACAACAGAACTATTTGTCTCTCCAAAACTCAGTCACCGAAGAGTTGTTGTTGTCCTCTAGATGACGAGATCTCAAAAACGAGATCGTCCATCGGCGGGAACAATGACAGCGTCTGACCCAGTATTGATGCAGCGGCATTTGGACCCCGTCCCGTCGCACATCCAAGACACGAGGAGCACACGACCACCACAATCCTTCATTGATGTTTGTGCAAAATCAATAAAAATGATCTCGGGAGTCCATACGCCATTTGGCAGCTCCATTTTGTGATGTCTTCTTAAAGAATATAGGAGACATACTGTACAATGGGCCAGCAGAGCGCATGTAATTTGTAAAGCTAATCTGCTGCAGTCTTACATTGATTTTTTCCCCCCTTTCTTTTCGGACTCCTTAGCCTCTGGTCATTACAGCACAAAAACTTACTTAATCATACAGTGTGTTAATGTACGGGTCACAATAACGTCCCTTTTCTTGCCCTCTGGAAATGTCTTTGCTTTCTTCTCCTTTGCTGGAGAATCTTTTTATGGGTCAGTGTCCCTCTGCAGTTAATGTTGGGAAGATGGCCAGGAACGGATGAGTTCGGGAACAAGAACTCTTCTGATATGTATGTCATCTATTTAATAATGAAATAAATTGATTAAAAAAATACACATATTTTGATTATATTACGAGTGGCCACATAAAGATGTTTTCTGAATTACACCACACCAAATGACCAGTTTATTTTTGTGTAAATCACTGTTTTTTGTAAATTTGTTTCATGAATGAGGCCCTAACCAAGTAAATGTGAAAGTTGATACAAAATGGTTAGTTCTCTAAATTTGGATTAGCCTATTCAACATAATATCAAAATAGCAATTGTACACCAGTGACCACAACTGTAAACAACATTCAGTTAATCTAATTTACTGTAATAATTGGCAGAAATTTAATAGAATATTCTGGTACAAGCTAAGCTTAATTGTGATTACCACACAAATGATTTGAACTAATCCCTCCTTTTCTCTAAATAAGCAAACATTTAGGTTACCGTGAGGCGCTTACAATGGGGGAAAGTCTTACTGGCTTACTGCTTTATTATAAAGCATGCTGGGACATTGACCAGCAGTGCATTAAATGCATGGCGATAATGCAGCGAGGCCCTAAACCCGTGTGCAAAACACGGCATTACGCTTCTCTCTGCGTACTCTAGCATGCCGTTTCCATAATGGCACAAACAGATGGGGAATTGTTACTATCTGGCATCTTTTTAAATAATCTAGGTATATCCATTGCACTTGGATGTTGCAGGCTTTTGAATCTGTGTTTGTCCTGTTTGCCAAACCTATCATTTACACCAGGGCTCTTAAAGGAAGAAAAGCCCCCCTCTTATGGCATATGTGTCACCCTCTCTCTTTAAGGCTTTACCCCTTGTGAGCTTATCTGCTCCAGTCAAATGTATTTCTTATCGGTGTGGAAAAAAAGTCAGGGAAGCTGCCTGACAATACGGCGTTATCAAATTTCCTCAGCCCAGTCGGCGTGTCATTCAGTCAGTCAGATGGTCTCGGGTTTGATTGATGGATGGGCTTCGTGACAAATAAAACCTGGATCAACAGCTTTGCACCTCTCTCCTCATCGGAGACCCGCACGAAACATTTCGCCGTGACAAAGGCGGGATTACGGATGCATTAGCCCGCCATCGACCACAGGCCTTCTAGTGCTGTCAATACTTTGCACATAATAACCTGAAGCGACGATAAGGAAACAAAAGGAGGGGAGATAGGCGGCGAAAAGGAAAAATAAATCAATGGGCGAGTGGGGGAAAGTTTTTCAAAGACACACACATGCACCGTCAGAGCGGAGGGAAGAATTTTCCGCCGCTGCCGCCGGATAATGGCCTCTGACACGAGGACAATGAGCCCTGAGGGTCCATCGGCGGTCAGTCGAGCGACTGCGATGGGCTCCGATAAGGGCCGAGACGACTCGTGCCACCCCCGCATTCAATTACGCCATTAATCTCTGCATTAACTTGAGTGACTTTTATGCCCGGGCTTCGATGCGTCTCGGATGCCTTCCAGATATATCCTCTCATATGGATTAAATTATCTCCCTTTATGCTCTACACCAACAGTGTGGTGTACAGCTCACTCCAAACACACGTTTACACCGCGTCGCCCGCACCGCCGCAGTCTCGCCCCGCGTGGCGTATCTGTAATGGCACTTCAAAGTACTTCTCAAATCGGCGAAGGCTTCAGCAAATGACTGACTGACTGAGAGAGAGAGAGAGAGAGAGAGAGAGTGGCCCAAGGTAATTGTTTCACCACTCCTAATTAATTAATTTCCTCCACCCTGTTTGCGCCGGCGTTCACACGGTTAGGGGCCGCCTCGGCAGGTAATAATAAATAAATAACTGGAGGCAGGCTTCTGGAAAATTAATGAGAAAAGAGAAAAGAGGCCCAACATGTTCTGTCTGCCGAGGAGCGAAACACAAAGGCACAATAAAGCGCCGAACAAACAGTTCCTTAAAAAAAATCACCCAGAAACAGTGAGCAAATTCAATTACAGAAGTAATTAGAAGATATAGGGCGAGACTGCCTTTTGGGACTGTGCCAGGAAACATGAATTAATAAGACAGAATAGGAGGAGGCCGTTGTAGTAATTAAGAGGCAATCACCTATGTCAATGAATACATAAAAACAGGAGGGAAAACTATTAATTCAGTGATCAAAAATATTTTCGAGATGATTAATACAGCAAATTCATTTAAAAGGACTCATTTCTGGGAAGATAGCAAGACAATTGCACATAATGTGCTCTTTCTGGCATTTATATTGCTAATTAAATTTCGATCATTTGCAGAGGTATTTTTGAATCTGTAAAACAGCACAGACAGCATTTGCCAAAACTGGTCTCAGGCACTTACAGATACATAGAAATGCATTAGGAGAAGAATTTGCTTTCATTTCATAAAAAACAATAGTGGGTTGAAGCAATATGTATATATGTGTGTGTCTGTTTGCTTAATAGGAGTAAACTAACTAAAACTTTTGTTACTTGAAACTTAAACTTATTTTATTTCAGCTAGTTGGCAAAACAACATTTCTAATTTCCATTTAGTTTAAATTGATGTACTAAAATTACTAAAACAATGCAAAAAAACCCCTAAAACTTTAACTAAAATTTAAATGAAAACACAAACATAAAAACTAGAGGTTCCTTGGATGATAAAGTTTCTTCAGAAAGGTTCTATATAGAACTCTGGGGTTCATGTCTCAATTGTAAAGAACACAAAAAGGTGCAATATAAGTGATTGCACAATACTTTCATGTTTGATGGACAGACCACTTTAAGGTTCTATATCTCTGTAAAAAATATTTTCATGATTTGTTACCACAACTTTTTATCTTTTGTCAAATTAACTTAATTGATAACAGATAAGATAATATTTTGAGCTTCTATTTATTCAACCAATCTCATTTGTTGTATTGACTCAAATTTGTTATTTCATTGAACTAAAAGGCAACTTTTTAAGTTGAACCAACAATTTTCAACCTTTGTTTTCTAAGAGTGTGGAAGCCGTAAGGCCAATAAAGAACCTTTCTGTTCAAGAGTGTACAGCATAAAGCATGAAACAAATCTCAGAAAAGAGACCTAGCAGAATTATATTTTACTTTAAGTCATGCATTAAAAACGAATGCATTTCAAAACATCTTCAGAATCGAATACGACTCCAAGCCAGATGGTCTAATTTCCAGAGGAGATATTAAAGAAAATGTAATTTAGTCATATTCAAATTCCTCCATCTAAAGGACAAAATAGATGCTAAATATGAGGGCTGCTTTAATTTTACCTAAAAAGATCTTCTTTCTGTAAAATGGCAGATTTCCCATGCACTCGACATTAACATATTCATATGTGTTAGCAGTTAAAGCCATTTTTTGCAGATACGCGAGGCAAATTCCACTTAATATTATCAGAAGCGAGAATCTGACGGCATAAAAGACCAATTGCCTGAGGGGAAGGGATAACACTAATATGCTTTCAAATTTCAGCGCAATACCAGCCGCATATTTACTCCGCGAGGTATATCATTTACTGCAGCGTTTGGATGGACACGAAGGGCCGTTCGGTTTATCGTCCGCTCCCCAACTTCAATTATCGCTTAAATAGACTTAATATTGAAGATCAAAACGATGAGCGTCGACTTGACTGAAGTCCAGAAGAGGCCTAATGCTCGGCCAGTCACCAAAACAAATGGACTTAGCCGCGTGATTAGCGTTTGAGTGTCAAACGCTCGCTTCGTTTCCGCCGAGACACAGTTTATGTGCGATGATGTCAAACCCTTAAATGATTTATCCCGATTCAAGCCTTCGCTGAAATGCCTAATTTGCTATTCAAAGCTATTGGAGGCCCGTTTGGATAAATGAGAGTGATTAAAACCAAGATTGCAACCACATAAGTTGTCGCTCAAGAACGTTGGAGGGACATCTGGTGTCAGCGAGACCTGAGACAGTTAACAGGGGGATGAGAAGTTTCCCTCTTCACTGCCTGGCATCCAGTTGGCACAGTGCGCTTTGGTTGAGTGCCAGCGAGTCTGCCATCTGTGTCCTTTAACCCTAAAGATGACAGATGTGGAGGCAGAGTGATTTGAGATTCAGCTCCGCAAAGGAGAAGTGGTGCGACTCGCGAGCGTTTCCTGTCGTTCACAACCAGCCTAAATGAGCTCCATCAATTAGAAAAGTGCTCGAATTAAATCCCTATTCTTTTCCGTACAGATGAGATTGTGGGAGAATTGAAACTTGAGGGTGACAAGTGATGGGCAACCTTTGATTGGAGTATCACAGGAAACTACAAAACGATAGTTTTAGACACTGTTATTTATATTAAGCATAAACCATATTTTTATTTTATAGAACAAAATGTTTAATAATAACCCTAATTCATCAGATATGAGTTTTGTTTTGGCGGACACTAAAATGGGGAATCCTTAAGACTTGAGCTAGTATTGCATATTGCACACGTGCTGAAACACTCAGAACACCAACACTACCAGAGCAGTGTGATGGTGTTTTGCTTTGGGTAAACAACACTCACATTTTGAAACAACAAAAATTCCAGGTACTAATTAAAAAAACAAAACTGGTCACACTTTAGATTAGGCTCCAATTCTCACTATTAACTAACTATTGACTATGACTTCTTGCCTCAATAAACTCCTAATTGCTGCTTATTAATAGTTAGTAAGGTTGTTGTTGTAATTGTTAAGTTTAGGAATTGGGTGGATTAAGGGATGTAGAATATGATCACAAAGAATAAAATACAAAGAATAACTGCTACTACTACTAATACTACTCCTCCTACTGCTGCTGCTACTACTAATACCACCGCTGCTGCTGCTGCTGCTGCTACTACTACCACTACTACTGCTACTGCTGCTGCTGCTGCTGCTGCTACTACCACTACTACTGCTACTGCTGCTGCTGCTGCTGCTACTACTACTACTACTACTGCTACTGCTGCTGCTGCTGCTGCTACTACTACTACTACTACTGCTACTGCTGCTGCTGCTGCTGCTGCTACTACCACTACTACTGCTACTGCTGCTGCTGCTGCTGCTACTACTACCACTACTACTGCTACTGCTGCTGCTGCTGCTGCTACTACCACTACTACTGCTACTGCTGCTGCTGCTGCTGCTGCTACTACTACTACCACTACTACTGCTGCTGCTTCTGCTACTACTACTACTACTACTACTACTACCACTACTACTGCTACTGCTACTACTACTACTACCACTACTACTGCTACTGCTGCTGCTGCTGCTACTACTACTACTACTACCACTGCTACTACTGCTGCTGCTACTACTACTACTACCACTACTATGCTGCTGCTGCTACTACTACTACTAAAACTACTACTGCTGCTGCTGCTACTGCTACTACTACTACTTCTACCACTACTACTACTACTGCTGCTGCTGCTGCTACTACTACCACTACTACCACTACTACTGCTACTACTGCTGCTGCTGCTGCTGCTGCTACTACTACTACTACTACTACTACTACCACTACTACTGCTGATGCTGCTGCTACCACTACTACCACTACTACTGCTGCTGCTACTACTACTACCACTACTACTGCTGCTGCTGCTGCTACTACTACTAATAGTACTCCTGCTGCTGCTGCTGCTGCTGCTGCTGCTACTACTACTAATACTACTCCTACTGCTGCTGCTGCTGCTACTACTACTACTACTGCTGCTGCTGCTACTACTACCACTACTGCTGCTGCTGCTGCTGCTGCTGTTACTACTACTACTACTACTAATACTACTGCTGCTGCTGTTACTACAACTACCACTACTGCTGCTGCTGCTGCTGCTACTACTACTACTACCACTACTACTGCCGCTGCTGCTGCTACTACTACTACCACCACTACTACTACTGCTGCTGCTACTACTACTACTAATACTACTCCTACTGCTGCTGCTGCTACTACTACTAATACTACTCATACTGCTGCTGCTGCTGCTGCTGCTACTACTACTACCATTACTACTGCTGCTGCTGCTGCTACTACTACTACCACTACTACTGCTGCTGCTGATACTACTACTACTACCACTATTACTGCTGCTACTACTACTAACACTACTACTGCTGCTGCTGCTGCTACTACTACTACTACCACTACTACTGCTGCTGCTGCTACTACTACTACTAATACTACTCCTACTGCTGCTGCTGCTACTACTACTACTAATACCACTGCTGCTGCTGCTGCTGCAACTACTACTACTACTGCTGCTGCTGCTCCTACTACTACTGCTACTGCTGCTGCTGCTGCTGCTGCTGCTGCTACTACTACTACTTCTGCTGCTGCTGCTGCTACTACAACTACTACTACTACTACTGATTCTACTACTCCTGCTGTTACTACTACTACTAATAGTACAGCTGCTGCTGATACTACTACTACTAATAATACTACATCTGCTACTGGTGCTGTTACTACTACTAATAATAGTAATACTGCTACTGCTGCTGCTGCTAATAATAATAATAATACTGCCGCTGCAGCTACTACTAATAATAATACTGCTGCTGCTGCTAATACTATTAATAATAATAATACTACTGCTGCTGCTGCTACTACTACTACTAATAATAATACTGCTGCTACTACTATTAATAATAATAATACTGCTGCTGCTGCTGGTACTAATAATAATAATAATACTGCTGCTGCTGCTTCTACTATTAATAATAATAATACTGCTGCTGCTGCTGCTACTACTACTAATAATAATAATACTGCCACCGCTGCTACTACTGCTACTACTAATAATAATAATACTGCCACTGCTGCTACTACTAATAATAATACTGCTGCTGCTGCTGCTACTACTACTAAGAATAATACTGCTGCTACTACTAACATAAATATTAATACTACTGCTGCTGTTACTACTACTAATAATACTGCCGCTGCTGCTACTACTATTAATAATAGTAATACTGCTGCTGCTGCTGCTACTACTATTAATAATTATACTGCTGCTACTACTAATAATAATAATATTACTGCTGCTGCTACTACTAATAATAATACTGCTGCTGCTGCTGCTACTACTATTAATAATAATAATACTGCTGCTGCTGCTACTACTAATAATAATACTGCTGCTGTTGCTACTACTAATAATATTAATACTGCTGCTGCTAATAATAATAATAATAATACTGCCGCTGCTACAGTTACTACTAATAATAATAACAATACTGCTGCTGCTGCTGCTACTACTAATAATAATACTGCTACTACTACTACTAATAATAATACTGCTGCTGCTGCTACTAATAATAATAATACTGCTGCTGTTACTACTACTAATAATATTAATACTGCTACTGCTGCTGCTGCTAATAATAATAATACTGCCGCTGCAGCTACTACTACTACTAATAATAACAATTCTGCCGCTGCTGCTACTACTAATAATAATACTGCTGCTGCTACTACTATTAATAATAATAATACTGCTGCTGCTGCTGCTGCTACTACTATTAATAATAATAATTCTGCCGCTGCTGCTACTACTAATAATAATACTGCTGCTGCTACTACTATTAATAATAATAATACTGCTGCTGCTACTACTATTAATAATAATAATAATAATAATAATAATAATACTGCTGCTGCTGCTGCTACTACTAATAATAATAATAATACTGCTGCGGCTGCTGCTGTTACTACTAATAATAATACTGCTGCTGCTGCTACTACTATTAATAATAATAATACCGCTGCTGCTGCTGCTACTACTACTACTAATAATAATAATACTGCTGCTGCTGCTACTAATAATAATAATGCTGCTGCTAATAATAATATTAATACTGCTGCTGCTACTACTATTAATAATAATAATACTGCTGCTGCTGCTACTACTATTAATAATAATACCGCTGCTGCTGCTGCTACTATTACTACTAATAATAATACTGCTGCTACTAATAATAATAATAATACTGCTGCTGCTACTATTCTTAATAATAATACTGCTGCTGCTAATAATAATAATAATAATAATACTGCTGCTGTTACTACTAATAATAATATTAATACTGCCACTGCTGCTGCTGCTAATAATAATAATAATAATAATACTGCCGCTGCTGCAGCTACTACTACTACTACTACTAATAATAATACTGCTGCTGCTGCTAATAATAATAATAATAATACTGCTGCTGCTGCTACTACTATTACTAATAAAAATACTGCTGCTGCTACTACTAATACTAATAATAATACTGCTGCTACTACTACTAATAATACTGCTGCTGCTGCTGCTGCTACTACTATTAATAATAATAATAATACTGCTTCTGTTACTACTACTAATCATATTAATACTGCTACTGCTGCTGCTGCTGCTAATAATAATAATAATACTGCCGCTGCTGCAGCTACTACTACTACTAATAATCATAATAATACTGCTGCTGCTACTACTAGTAATAAAACTGCTGCTGCTGCTACTATTATTAATAATAATAATACTGCTGCTGCTTCTACTAATAATAATAATACTGCTGCTGTTACTACTAATAATATTAATACTGCTGCTAATAATAATAATAATACTGCCGCTGCAGCTACTACTACTAATAATAATACTGCCGCTGCAGCTACTACTATTAATAATAATAATACTGCTGCTGCCGCTGCTACTACTATTAATAATAATAATACTGCTGCTGCTGCTGCTACTATTACTACTAATAATAATACTGCTGCTGCTGCTACTACTATTGATAATACTGCTGCGGCTGCTCCTACTATTAGTAATAATAATACCGCTGCTGCTGCTGCTGCTACTACTATTAGTAATAATAATACCGCTGCTGCTGCTACTACTAATAATAATAATAATACTGCTGCTTCTGCTACTAATAATAATAATACTGCTGCCACTACTAATAATAATAATAATACTGCAGCTACTACTACTACTACTAATAATAATACTGTCGCTGCAGCTACTACTAATAATAATACTGCTGCTGCTACTACTATTAATAATAATAATACTGCTGCTGCGGCTGCTACTACTATTAATAATAATAATAATAATAGTAATACTGCTGCTGCTGCTACTACTAATAATAATAATACTGCTGCTGCCGCTACTACTATTAGTAATAATAATACCGCTGCTGCTGCTACTAATAACAATAATAATAATACTGCGGCTTCTGCTACTAATAATAATAATAATACTGCTGCTACTAATAATAATAATAATAATACTGCTGCTGCTGCTGCTACTACTATTAATAATAATAATACTGCTGCTGCTACTACTATTTATAATAATAATACCGCTGCTGCTGCTGCTGCTACTACTACTACTTCTAATAATAATACTGCTGCTGCTACTACTACTTCTAATAATAATAATACTGCTGCTGCTGCTGCTACTACTATTAATAATAATAATACCGCTGCTGCAGCTGCTACTACTACTAATAATAATAATACTGCTGCTGCGGCTACTAATAATAATAATACTGCTGCTGCTGCTACTACTAATAATACTGCTCCTGCTGCTACTACTATTAATAATAATAATACTGCTGCTACTAATACTACTAATAATAATAAAAATCCTGCTGCTACTACTACTAATAATAATAATAACAATACTGCTGCTACTAATAACAATAAGCATAATACTGCTGCTGCTACTACTACTAATAATAATAATAATAATTATTATTATGCTGTTGTTGTTGCTGCTACTACTACCTCAACAAGAACTAATAATAATGTTACTACTATTACTACTACTACTACTAATAATAATAATCTTAATCATAATACTGCTGCTGCTGCTGCTACTGCTACTACTACTACTTATAATAATAATTTACCAATTTGTTAGCCTAAATTATGAGTGGTTGTTAATAATACATTTAATGAATATTATTATTATTATTATTAATACCATCATGACTACTACTACTAATAATAATAATTATTACACTGCTGCTGCTGCTGCTACTACTACTATATATTATTTTATAATTATTATTCATATATTATTTTTTTAAATGTTTTTATTTTAAAAATAATTATTATTATTATTAAGAGGTCACAACTGTGAGAATTCATTCAGTATAGCCAATATTGTATTATTATCATCATCATCGTCATAATGAAACATATTCAAATGATGTATTGCATCAAATTACATATTTAATGGCAAATATGATGATTAATGAGGATCTTGGAGAATTCTCTTTTGATAACTAACTCTTTGTCCAGCTGTATTGCATTGTTGTATTTGTGGTGTCCAAACCTAGCCAAAGTGGGCCCTCTTTTGAGTCCTGCATTGATATTGACTCTAGACTCTTTGGACATGGTTTCGCTTTGCAGACTCATTTTCGTTACAGTTCTGAGCACCTCGACACAAAGCTCGAGAAGGCCTTTGCCTTCTGATTACAGTCTCATCGGTGATTCGCAAGCACCTCAAAGCCCTGCCAGGTAAAATTGCCGTCTCCCCCTTGGCCCCCCTTTTGTAACATCAAACTCTGTATCCCAGCCCGGCTGCACCCTCGCAGGCTCATTCTTTACCCAAATGACAGTGTTTTTGGCCCAGTAATGGCTCTCATTTTCTCAGCACCCAGCAGTAGCCTCACTTTTCATCAGGCTGGATTACTACAGCAGGTCTTCCTCTCAGTCGAGCACTAAAGAGACCATGAAACCCCCTACAAACAAATACATCATCTACATCATCTATCCCCCCCAAATAAATACCAGCAGAGACACAGACTCAACTGCTAAACTGACAACACTGAGACTCTGTGTTCCTTAGACATCACTGAAATAAAAAAAAGCTACCAACAAAGTCTAAAGCTTCGCATTGTTATTGTATCTTGCTTGTGTCTTGCGTCCTTTGAATGAACGAATGAATGAATGAATAAATAAATACTAATATCCAGGTCTAGGTGGATTTACTTATTTGTTTATTTGAATCTTTTTTGGAAAAAAATGTATTTGAACATTTTTTGAAATCTGATCAATGTATACATGCACCAAGAAAAGGATTTTATATTCAACCTAAAACACACGTTAATAGAACATCACAAATACACTTCATAAATATAACATTTTCGGTAAATAGATAATTTTATGGGTTTCATTTTAATTCATTCATTTTGTTTCAACTCATTTTTAATCCTAATTAAATTTGATGAATTAAACAGCTCCCAAACACTTTATCATTAGAAGAAAACAGAAATAACCTGTTAAACATTAAAGTATTATGCAATGATTTAAAACATTTCACATAGAACCTTTTGGCATTAAGTGTTCTTTAAAACGGAGTCCAGAACCCTAAGGTTCTATATAGAGCCCCACGGAACATTTTCTTTTAGGAGTATTATATATTGTGCATGACAGACATTTCAGTTTGTAACACTTTCTATAATTATGTGCACACATATATATATTACATACCAATAACGATATAAATCACATAACATTATAAAAGAGTATCTGATCAAATTAGTAAAGCACAAAACTTGGGAAATTCTGTAAGATAAATTATTCTCCTTTTTTATCTCATTCTTCGACAAACCGTTGAAAATTTGATAAAAGTCCCATTTACTTGTTTTGACTCTGGGAAAAGCTCGACCCGCTGGATATTTCCCAGAATGCCGCCTTGACATGAATCAAATCCATACATCTTGATTTGGGCAACAGTCACGGTCTTTGTGATTTGAAAAGCTCAGTGGTTTCTTTTCCCTTTTGTGGAAGCTAAATTAAACAACTGTTGTTGACCCTCATTATATGGGAACACACAGCTAGTGTGCTGCGGTCTTACCCTGGGGACTCACCATCAGAGGAATCCCTGTAATCCCACAACACACACTCTCACACACACACACACACACACACACACACACACACACACTCGCACCTCTCACCTACATTTGGCATGCAAACAAATGTGTGTCAATTACCACTGCACAATAAAATCATAAATATCAACTTGGTTTCCATTTAAAAAATATTAGAGTGACACGGGATGGCATCAAATCAGACTACAAAAGTGTTACATTTCAAAAGTGAAAACATTTCAATACATATGCTTATTATTATTTATCCTTTATTGATTATATACGTACTGATTAATGACTACTAAACAACATGATTTTGATCAATATCAAGTGAAAATGCTATCCCAGCAACTTTGGAATATCATGCTCTCAGATAAGACATGTTTGATCATTGTTTTAAAGAAAATATTAAATTAGAGTTTACTACATTGTAATTACATATGTAAGTACTAATGAATAACGTGTATTTAATATCAGCAACTTCTAAATAGTTTTTTTGTTAATGTTATTATAATTAGGATTAATTACATTTAGATTAAGCACATGAAACAACAAAATTAATGAAAACTTCCAATACCAAATATTTATAGTTGCTTGTAATTATGCATCATTCATAGTTATTACTATAGTAACAACATGTAACAATGACAAAATAAAATAGTGTTACAATAAATCTACAGTAATAACTATAAATTATGCATGATTACATGCAACTAACCCTAAACCAAACCCCAATTCAAACCCTATAGTAAGTACATGTAGTCAGTTAATATTACTCAGAAATTAAATGTATAATTACACAGTAACAAACACATCAGATAAAGTGTAACTGAAAATTCAAACCTGTTTACTACATTGCAAATACATATTGTTACAATTGTGTAACAAAATAAATAATTAATGTAACATTTCTAAAACTCTAACCCGGTCAAATGACCAAATGCATTGCACTTTTGGAGTGTGGAGCTCTCAGATTCTGATCCAACATTCTCTGAATAAAGGTATTGTTGTTCAATTAACTGCTTATATGATTTACCCTATAATCCTATTCCTATCCCCTGTTCATCGGGGACGGTCTGAAGTGCTGGACGTGGCTGTATTCCTGTGGTGCTCTCTGATATGCAGCGTTTGGCTGTGTCAGTGAAGCTCAGATCAGGTCTTAACAGTGTATTGTGTTCAGTTGAAGCAGATCTGCTCTATTATATCAACAGCAGTGCCTTCCCAGCATTCACAGCAGAGCACTGAACGCAGGCCAAACTGGGGACCAGTCCGCAAGTTCACAAATCTGACCCGGAGAAATCGCTTTTATTCAGATTTTGAAAGAGTAACGATTGGCAAAAACCTATTTTATGTGTCACATTTCAAATGCATTTATATATATATATATATATATATATATATATATATATATATAT
>CM060612.1:8656447-8678947 GCA_030578255.1 Tiaroga cobitis
ACTAACGGCAGTGGAAGAGGGGCTTCTATACTCGCCGTCCAACATTTAAGCGCATTACTGAAACAGAGGAGCTAATGTGGCCAACATATTTAAAGCCTCTCAAAGTGACCTGCTCGTCCCGACGGACAGCAGAGCAGACTTCGGCTCAAAGCAAAGACTTTCTCAAGTCTCAGAGAACCACCCCATCTCTTCTGCCCTTTCAACCCAATGAAAGCTACAATGCAAATATAGTCAAATAAATTCACGATTTTAGCATTACTCTTACTATATCAACATCAGCAAAAGGCAAAAAACACTGAACGTGATTGAACATGATGATATTCAGATTAGATAATGTGCTCTTCCTCCAAAACATCTTTGATTTGTTTTATCTTTTGCGCTGAAGGATGGGATGTTTTTCCAATGCTTTATTAATGGATCTCAGTGGGGAACACTCAAATGGATATCAACAACTGGATAAGAGCAGAGGAGACGCCAGCGGTGTTGACACAAACCTCATGCTGGCTCCCACCTCTCGTGTGCCAATCTGTGCGCTTTAATTGTTCATTCGCTCAGTGAATACATAAATAGGTCTCAGGATCTGGTCATGGAAATGAAGCTATTTTTAGACTCAAATTGCTGCTTCACATTTCCATGGAAATCGTCCTCCATCTTTTTTCTCATTTCAATTCATGCATAATGCACTCTAGGCCGCAAACACACATTTATATTGTTGTAATGGTCGTGAAACCACATTATGATTTAATGTGGCATAATATAATAAAGGGAGAATCATGAAACCTGACTATAATGTCAAAGCTGTTCTGATTTAAAAGCAATTTTTGTACATATAGTCCGGCTCAAGACCGCCCCTCAACAGGCTGATGAATCAGAGGTCAAGTCCCATTCCTTGACCTTAGGCCAGTTATAAGCCGTTTGCTCCTCCTTGTTTTCACATTAAATACTGTTAAACTAAACCTTCATGAGCATGACCAGAGAATTTGATGTCGGAACAAAATTAAATTTGTTGCAGTTTAACCTCAATTCATTGGGTCATGGAAAAGGATCATGAATATATAAAGAAACATAATTCCATATGAATACATTCCTTGCATAAACAACCACCTGTTTTACAAGGGATGAAATTTCACTTTGCACATTAAAGGGATAGTTCACCCAAAAATGAAAATTCTTTCATCATTTACTCACCCTCAAGTTGTTCCAAACCTCTATGTGTTTATTTGTTCTGCTGTACACAAAGGAAGATTTTTGGAAGAATGTTTTAATCAAACAGATCTCAATCCCCATTGACCCCATTGATAGTATGTATTTTTTCCTACTATGGAAGTCAATGGGGATTGAGATCTGTTTGATTAAAACATTCTTCCAAATATATTCCTTTGTGTACAGCAGAACAAATAAACACATAGAGGTTTGGAACAACTTGAGGGTGAGTAAATGATGAAAGAATTTTCATTTTTGGGTGAACTATCCCTTTAATAGTTTTAGCACATACATTTATTTTATCGATATATTTATTTAATCTTTTTTTATTTTAAAAGAATTTAAGGCACCAGATTATAGGAAAAATATTATATTTATAATATGCACTACTGTAATGTAAGATTTTTTGCACCAAGGCTGCATTTATTTGAATTAAAAATACAGTAAAAACACTAATATCACGAAATATTACTACAATTGAAAGTTACTTTTTTTATATATATTTTTTAAATGCAATTTATTCTTGTGCAATTTACACCAGTTTTCATTGCCACATGATCCTTCAGAAATCAAGATTTTCTGCTCAACTACCATTTCTTATTTTCAGTGTTGAAAATGGTTGTGCTAGTTTATACAATAATAATCATCTATAAATATTAAATGCATGTCACTCCTAACAGACTCCACAGCATGTTATTTGCACAGTATAGCATAGCTTCTCGTACATAGATTGCCTTTTTATATTCATGTAGGTCAGTTGCAAGGATATTGTGACAACAAGGGTTTGATTCCCAGGCAACATCTATATTGGTAAAATGTATGATTTAAGTGCACTTTTGATAAAAGCATCTGCTCAATGCATACATGTACATGTAGTAGATGAAATACTAAGGAAAACGTCACTACTAAAACTAAACTTGTATTAACTATATAATTATTTTCTAATAGTTACATAAACCGCATTTACATTAACAAAATGTAGCTACTCATTTCACTATAATCAGTGCTATTTTCGATATTATGTTCCCTCCTAACTCTTAAAACTGTTTAGACAGTGAAATCTGTGTAAATGTGTATAATGAAATGGACAGGTTAGTATCTGTGTGTGTGTGTGTGTGTGTGTGAACGAGGGCCCTGCTGCTCCAGAGGAAAGCTTCAGTTGAGAGGCACACTTTGACACCTCCCTTTAAGCCTCTAGTCCAAACAAGCCGCTCGACAAGGTGAGGCAGAAGTCCTGCTTTTGTTTCTCCCAGCGGGAATCTGAACATCATTCATCACTCACGTCAAGACTTCCAGCACAAAAACACTGTGTGATTAGCATGTCGAGATCATTGTCTCTGATAACGTGGTGTGGTCAGACAGGCAGAAGGTGCTCCGGCTAATCAATTAATCAAAACTTTATCTAAACAGATGACAATCATAGTATGTGTAGTCATAGGAATAATTAGAAATATTGAATTATTATACAGGTTAACATGTGGCCGACTGCAAGTGACAACAATATATTGAACTGCCATTAACATTTTACATTTGAAAACAGTAAAGTGGTGATTTCTCCATTTAAAGATGCCTTGCACAACGGTGTAACTAGACTACTGCAATCCTGTCCATATACAGAGAATTATATTAGAAGACTCTTATGCTCACCAAGATAAAAAATACAGTTATACTGTAAAATATTTTGTACAATTTAAAAATAACTGGGGTTTTTTTCCATTTTAAAATGCTTTTTTTTTCTGTGGCACCAATAAATTGTCAGATTTTGAATGTTGCTGCTCTTGAAACATTTCTTATCATTATCAATGTTGAAAAAGACGGACGGACGGACGGACGGACGGACGGACGGACGGACGGACGGACGGACGGACGGACGGACGGACAGACAGACAGACAGACAGACAGACAGACAGATAGATAGATAGATAGATAGATAGATAGACAGATAGATGGATAGATAGATAGACAGATGGATAGATGGACGGACGGACGGACGGACAGACAGACAGACAGACAGACAGATAGATAGATAGATAGATAGATAGATAGATAGATAGATAGATAGACAGATGGATAGATGGACGGACGGACGGACGGACGGACGGACGGACGGACGGACGGACGGACGGACGGACGGACGGACGGACGGACGGACGGACAGACGGACAGACAGACAGACAGACAGACAGACAGATAGATAGATAGATAGATAGATAGATAGACAGATAGATGGATAGATAGATAGACAGATGGATAGATGGACGGACGGACGGACGGACAGACAGACAGACAGACAGACAGATAGATAGATAGATAGATAGATAGATAGATAGATAGATAGATAGATAGATAGACAGATGGATAGATGGACGGACGGACGGACAGACAGACAGACAGACAGACAGACAGACAGACAGACAGACAGACAGACAGACAGACAGACAGACAGACAGACAGATAGATAGATAGATAGATAGATAGATAGACAGATGGATAGATGGACGGACGGACGGACAGACAGACAGACAGACAGACAGACAGACAGACAGACAGACAGACAGACAGACAGACAGACAGACAGACAGACAGACAGACAGATAGATAGATAGATAGATAGATAGATAGATAGATAGACAGATGGATAGATGGACGGACGGACGGACAGACAGACAGATAGATAGATAGATAGATAGACGAGACACACACTCCATTACTGTTTATCTCCATCAGTAATAACTGTAAAGTCATTATAAGTGAGTGTGGAGTGGCGGGCTGAAAGAGAAACACTAGTAGAGGTGTCTCTGCTCTGCTGAAGAGTAAACACAGACTCCTGCTGTTAAACAGTAGCTCCACAAGAGTCTCTTCACACCCCGGTGAGCGAACAGCAACATAAAACCCTCCCCGGGGAGGTGTGAGGTCTCTCGCTGGCCTCAGCAGGGGACATCTCCTCGGGTCGCTCCCCGTGTGCTCAGCCCTAAAGCTGGAGGAAGTGTAACTTTAATGAGCTGCTAATACTGGCCCTGAGGCGCTGGACGCTACGCTCACGGGGCAAGTGCACGACCCGCTGCTCACACACACTAAACACACAACATTAGCTGGATTCATGAGAAACTTCTAAATGCTCAAATCTTTGACTTTTGAAATCTAACATTTTTACATTGATCTTTCTTGAAGAATCCATCTTAGTGAAAAGCCTTTGCGAGAGGATCATTGTTATTATTGTTAACTGTCAACTAAGACTATTAAAGGCATTTTTGATCATTAAAATAAAGCTGAAATATTAGCTAAAAAAATTAAGTAATGAAAAGTTGCCTTGAAAGAAATGTTGCTTTCGCAATAAGTTCAAGTCGAAGCACTAAATGTACTGCAAATAAACTGGAAAATAGAAATAAATACATTTGAAAAAAAAAAAATTGAACTACAACTAAAACTTAAAATAAAATTAAATTAAACTTAAACTATCATTAATCATCATTAAAAAAACAACAACTACAAAACACAGGACAAAATTACTGAAAACTGATAATAAAAAAATGAATTTAAAATATTAATAAAAAATATAATCGTATAAATAATTCTGGACTAAATGAGAGGATGAAACATATGGAGTTTTTGTCAGCTACATTATTTAAGTCACAATTTATACATAAAATAACTTGCAGCTTTATCATTACACCACTTCTACATTCAAAAATATATGATTTGTGCATTTTAATAAAATTTCAAGTCATTTGGATTACAAATTTGAACCATAAACTAATACATTAATGTGATAAATATTTGTCAGTCATGCACAAATTATATAATAATGAGATTTATGGAATGGTCACTTTGTAAAGAAACACTGTATAGACTAAACACACGTAATATAACACGCGTGATGTCAGCGTTTTGTGTCAGTTAGATTTTGAAAATATGCTAACATAAAATAAGATGCAAATACATATTAATAAACTTTCAATTATCTATTGTTTGATTGCATGTTTTAATTTCTGGATTCAAAATTCATATGTAGATGTTTTTTTGTGGGTTTAAAGTAAAACATGTCAAGTTAATGTAAAATCGTCAAATGTCAAATCCTCATTCAATTCTTTAAAATGAAACCTCATTAAAATGTGTCTGGCCAAAGTCATAAATTATAGTATTTGACCTTTTTTGACACAGAAAATTTGACTGTAAAATGTCATGTGGCGCAACTCACCAAAAACATAATATCTATTAATTTAAAAATATTCTAATATTAATAATTTGGCTGCCAAAAAGTAATAAATTATACTATTTTACCTTTTATCTGACAGCAAATTAGACTGTAAAATGTCATGTGGTGCAACTCACCAAAAACATAATCATATGTGTTAATTTAAAAATATTTTAATAGTTCATATTTTGTCTGCCAAAAAGTCATAAATTATAGTATTTGACCTTTTTGACATTGCATATTAGATTGTAAGATTGTAAAATGTCATGTGGTGTAACTCACCAAAAACATATTAATTAATTTTAAAATATCTTAATATTTAATATTTTGTTTGCCAAAAAGTCATAAATTATAGCATTTGAGCTTTTTTGACAAGCTTAAATTAGGTTATAAAATGTCATCTGGTGCCACTTACTAGACACAATGATATTTATGAATTTAAAAATGTTTTAATATTGAATATTTTGTCCGGCAAAATGTCTTGACAATAGTATTTGACCGTTTTTGACATGACAATTTAGGCTTTAAAATGTCATCTGGTGCGACTTACCAAAACATAAAAGTCTAAGATATTTTTAAATAAAAACTTTTTTTGCATTAAAATAAATTATTCAAAAACCTTTGTGAAAGTAATAAAGATGTGTACATATATTTATGGCGTAAGGAAAATACGTTATTACTTATTACTTAAGTTACAAGTGGATTGATTTAATCTCCGTGAAAATCTCTACAACTAACAAAGCACCATTTCCTCTCTACAATTCCTTTTTTTTTTTTTTTTTTTTTTTTCGTACACCATTGTTGTGTTATTATCAGCAGACCACAAACCAGTAATAAAGTTAAGGTGCTTGGCCAATCCCATATTAGCTTTGGCCTTTTTTTCTATGGATCCTAATTAGTACAAATTGTTGCAGTGCTAAGTCACCGCAGAAGCCGCCAAAGACTTCCTAATCTCCCTCAGAGTGAGAACCTGTCAAGCCATTAGCTGAATTGCCCCCAAAGCTACGAGTTTAAAACAAAAGCAGGTTTTGCTGCGGGGTGGAGAGAAGCAGTTGTACGTAGATCTGCATGACAGTTCGGCCCACATTAGCACAGCAAAAAGGTCCGTTACTGCCATTGTTGGGTCATGCTGTGAGGAAAGCCTTTGTGCCGGTCCATCTGAATAGCATTGTGGAGCGGTTGGCACCTCGGCTCAATATTCCCCGGCATTGCTGCATCACAAAGAGAGGTGTGTGTTCTACCTTTGGGGGCTGAAGAATTTAGCACATTTAAAGACCTTGTTTCCGAACAATGGCACTCCTCACGACATCAACACAAACGAGACTCCTTGAAAGTCAGACTGTGCTTTGGACACAAAGGCCTTAATATCTAGGGAATAACTAACAAGGGTTTTACAAAAGAACTAAGGTCTTGATTGGTGTTAGATGATCACAATGTGGACAACAGTATTTTGGAATCTTTCAGACGTTTATATAAAGAATTTGACACCTATTGTGAAAGCGCTTTTACTGTAGTACACTGTAAAATATTATATAATCAATAAGTTATGATAACATGTTTTTACATCGCTTTATCTCATCAAAATAAGTTAAGCAAACTTTTTTTATATATAAGTTTTAAAAGATTCAGTTTAATATAATTTAAGGTGAATTGACTTAAACATCCAAGTTGAAAATGTAAGACAGCATTTTTTATTTATTTAATTTTTTACGGTGTTATTTAGTTTCACACATTGCTTGAGTAAATATAGTGTGGGTCAAAGTGATATGATTCTCAGTTTCTGACTAAAAAAAATATCTTTATAGATTTTTTTGTGGGACATAAAGTAAAAAAGTTCAGGGTGGTACAACCATCCTAAGTTTAAGGAAATAACTAAATTAAGAAAATAACTAAATGCTAACACTTTGTCCTTGTTACAGATTTTACAAGTTACTATAGTAATAATTATAAATTATGCAAAATTACATGCAACTAACGCAACCCTATAGTAAGTACATGTATTTAATGAATATTAATCAGTATTTAAATGTATAATTACACTGTAACATGGACACCTTAAAATAAAGTGCAACCAAATAAAGTAAACATTATTTGTCCACTAAAACAAAGTCATGTGGTGCAAACAACATGCAGAAACAGAAATTATGTCATAATTGCAGACCCTCATGACTGTGTGTCAAATCTCTTAAAATATTACATAATTTGACCTTTTTAAGACAAGATTAGGTCAGGTTGTAAAGTGTCATATGGTGCGACTCCCAAACACTTGAAATTCGTGATATATAAAAAAAAAAACATTTTGAAAAAAGCCGTTGAAGATATTTCGAAAATATATTTGATGGTCAAACCACATGACATTTTTAAAAACTTTAAACCAACATGAATACAGAGTACATTTCTAAGAGCTTGGCACACGTGTAACTGAAGGTTACTGCATATTAATGTACTATTAACTGATGTGATGTGCAGTCACATGTGTGTATATGTTGGATATATTTATGACTATATATTACTGTTTTAAGGGTCATACCTTTTAAAAGTTTTGTTTTGATGCCAGACTTCTCATTCATTTGAATAATGTTATCTTTTGGTTCACGTCCATAAGGTTTCACATTAAACAAAGAAAATAAGAAAACAAAATGACGTGCACTTTAATTTTAAAGTATTTAAGGTCACACTTTAGATTAGGGTCCAATTCTCAATATTAACTAACTATTAACTATGACTTTTGCCTCAATAAACTCCTAATTACTGCGTTTTAATAGTTAGTAAAGTAATTGCGTAGTTTAGGTATCGGGTGGATTAAGGGATGTTGAATATTGTTATGCAGAATAAGACATTAATATGTGCTTTATAAGTAATATGCATGCTAAGAGTTGGACACTAAAATAATATGATTGAATTTCCAGTAAAAAATAGCTATATTTTTAATACTGTTAGGTACTGCTCTGAGACACAAAGGTTGAGGATCCAAATGCAGTTTATTAGAGTAATCCAGAATCGTAATCAAACACAGGCAAAGGGTCAAGCACACGAAGGCAGTCCAATCAAACAAACAAATCCAGAGGGTGAGACAGGAACGGGAAAACCAGGACACAGGCAGATTTCAAAAACCAGGAACATGGAAAACAGAAGAAATGCTCAGAGATCCAGTGTAAACAACTAACAAGACTTCGCAGGGAATGAGTGTACATGGTTTAAATAGGCTGAGACTGACAAGGTAATAAGACACAGGTGGATGCAATCAGTGATGAAGAGTCCGGGCAGTGAGTTGTGGGAAATGTAGTTTATGAGGGAATGACAGTAGTCTGATGTGGAGTGCCCTCTGCTGGCTCTCAATGGGACTCCAGCTGGTGACCGTTACAAATACACACCCTTGTGAAAAAGAAGTACACTTAAGCATACTTCTAAAAAGAGTACTTATAGAAATAATAAAAGAATATGCTTAAGTGCAAACTGAATGTAATGTTTTTGGACACTTAATTGCTTGTCAGTTGCAATTAAATTAAAATGTATTATAATTAGAATTTATGTTAAATGTAATTAGTGGAAATTTTGAGTGCTTTTGACATAAGTGCATTTTTATATGTAATTTCATAATTACTTTGACTGTACGGAAATATTGTTAAAGTTACTGCTGAATTTACCAATGAGCATTTATGGTAAACTAAACTAAAATATACTTTAATGTCATTTTATATACATTTATTTAATAAATGTATTTAATTTTATACATTTCTTTTGAAACTTGTATGTCATGTCAACCTATGCTATGTTTGGGTCAAATATGGACAAAAAGGTTGGGTTATGTTTGGGTTTGTCCATATTCAACCCAAACATGTAATTTAAAGTAAAACATTCAATTTGACATCAAGTCTGTTAAGAACCATAGTCAAAAAGTATACACTCTGCAAGCATTTTTAGATTATTATTAATATTTGAAGCACACTACAAGTGCAAATTCTATACAATATTCTATACAATATTTTTTCTACCATAATTACAAGTACTCATTCACCATGATATAAGATTTTGGTCATACCGCTCACCGCTACTTCAAAGGATGACCTGCCATGTAGGAAATACTCCAGCTAACACGCTACCAACAAAATACTCCAAAAAAAAAAATTAAGTATCAAAGAGTTCTACAATAAAGCAAAGAATTATATTTTGACTAGTTCCCAACTAAACGCGCTTCCGTGGCAGAGTTCAGACGCCCCTAGTGACAGGTCATGGATGTACAATGAGACTGATTACGGCTGACAGATCTGATCAAAGACAAACGCTCAATCGTAGCACGATCAAGTGAAAACAGGCCAGGAATCTGATGATGAACCCCATCTGGGAACAGAAGAGTCCATCCGCACGGCCCCTATGACATCCCAGCTGGAACAAGATCAAGCTCCAATCCCAATATTGCCACACAGAGGGAATGAGCCGTTGCTAAACATGAGGGCGCTGAAGGCCTTTCAAGAATGTGGCGCTGAATGTTCACTGCCTATGCTGGATAAATCCAACTTATTAAGCAAGCGTTTTAATAAAGCGTTAGAAAAGCATCTGATCATAGCATCGTGGATCTGTTGGCACAAGCTCTACCACACTCTTGTAAAGTCCCGTCATGTTTATTTATATTTCACTTTAAACAATAAATACAGTAGCTTAAAATCAAGCTGCTTTACCGTATTAAACATGAGAAACTGTTAGTGTCTCGTTTCATCAGAAGTACAACTTCATTTCTACTATAAAGCAGCTCTACGGTTCAGAAATGAACCATAAAAGAAGGCGGAGCCTCAGAGCCACACCCAATTATTACATCATCGCCACGGACCAACGGCTGTTCGGAGTTTACCAGCCGTTTCGATATCCTGAAATGAATTCCAAACGAACTTCGTTTTGGCCTGATTTTGTTTGAAATTACGTTACATCAGTTTGTTCTTTGATTTCGCTTGAAGTATATCGGGCCTTAAAGTCCCCATGAAATCAAAATGATTTGGCTTTTAGTATAATTATGTTAGTCTTACTGTTCTCTATACTATATATATTCAAACCTTACAGTCTCTCACGTCCACCATTATATGGATCAATGATTTTGGTGACATCGCTCTGCACTTCAGTTTCTCATCAGATTTTCTGTCCAATCAAATGCTCTCTAGAATTTGAAGCTCCGCCCCCTACATTATAAATAGATGCGGAAGCTGCTGATAAAATCGGTCACTTGTTCAAACATTGACTATGTTTTACATGGTTAATGGCACAAGGTGCACTATATAGGGGATAGGGAATGATTCAGAGGGTGTAAATATGCCTTCCATTGGGGCGAATGAAGTCCTTTTTCTCCTTTATTTCCTTTAAGAATCCTTTATTTTAAAGTGATATGGACGAGATCAGGAGGAGAAACGGCTAGCGATTAGGAGGAATCTGTGGTTTACCGAGCTCAACGGCTCTGGCTGTGCTTGATATAAACTAAACGCTATTGGCCATTTAAAAAAAAGGGGAGGAGCTGATCAATATGTCCCGCGCTGTCTTCCTGTTTCACTGGAAATTACCTCAACACATTGAATAATGCTGTGCGTTTCATGGTCTTTAAGGTTTACAGTTGCCTCAGCGGGTGTTGTGCAGTTTCAAATCATAGCTGTTGCTATTTGGTGTGTTTTAGCACATTAGATATTGACCAATCAGCTTCAAAGGAGCAGAAATATCCACAAAAGTGCTGCTAAATTCGTAGCTAGCGTGCCAAGTCACCGTTCACCACTGCCGACTCAAGACAACACCAACCAGAGATGGTGTTGCTTCCATGTCAAATAAGGCTCAATAATCAATTAAAGCATTGATCATCCCTAATGAAAGATCAATTGCATTAGCTTCCCAGTCAAGGGCTTCCGCAAACAGGAGACAAACACAATCTTTGTATATGCTGTCACAATGAAGGTTATCTCTGCGGGCAATGGCAACCCAGGTGACAGCTATTTCCCATGATGCTGCAAAAGCAGTCAAGCTGTCCATCTCTCTGTCAGCTGAGCGCTGGTTCCCATGGTTCCCCCCGCTGCCACTCACAGCGCTGAAAGCCTCTATTATCTGGCCGAGCTGGAGAGGAACTGCTCGGGCTTTGATAAGCTATCACCGGTCCCAGGTGAGAGCCGGCTAACAGCACATCAGGACAAAACAACGCCTGGCAATGAAATAGGCCGTCTTTATCAGCCAACGGTGCTCAAAGAGACTCTGGTTTCATCTTGCAGGTGCTCTTAACACATTTATATATGCGGATAATCTGAAGAGATCATTTATTGCGAATCTAAAAAAAATATCTTTGGGGTTTTTGCAAATCTCATTCCAGATTATATGTAGACACATGTCCGGTTGACTTTTTGGTGAAATTTATTTCTAAACAGACCTAGCAATTTTTCCTCAATTTGACACCAAACGTTACATTTTCACACACACACACACACACACACATATATATATATATATATATATGTGTGTGTGTGTGTGTGTGTGGGTGTGTGTGTGCGTGTGGGTGTGTCTGTATAAAAATCTAATAATCGTATATATATATATATATATATATATATATATATATATATATATATATATATATATATATATATATATATACGATTATTAGATTGTGTGTGTGTGTGTGTGTGTGTATGTCTGTGTAAAAATCTAATAAGATATATATATATAAATGTGTGTGTGTATTTGTGTGTGTCTGTGTAAAAATCTAATAATCTGAGACCACTTCTGAAAATGCTTCTATTTTGCAAAAATGCACATTGATTTTAGAATGCTTGGTTTGTCTCTATATAGGATTTTAGCAAGATTTAATTTTATTGTTTTTTTTTAATCAATATTTTGTTCAGCAAGAATGCATCAAATTGCTCAAAAGTGACAGTTGCATCACAGTTCATACAAAAATATTAAGCAACAACTGTTTTACATGGATACAAATCAGCATAATGCTGCTGAACCTTTGCCATTACAGGAATAAATTGCTTATTAAATATTACTTATTTATATTACTTAAATATAACTTAAATCAAGATGCATTTACTAAATAAGTAAATTGAAATTAGATATTGTCTTGTTTTCTGAAAAAAAAAGATGCTTACCTCATTGGCAGATAATTTTGCTTGTTTTAAGCTTTTTTTTTTTTTTTTAACAAGACAACATCTTAAGTCATTTTACTTAGTAGATGCATTTTGATTTAATATTTTTTAGATATTCTGACAGGAAACAAGCTAAAAATACTAAGTAAGAAAATCATTTTTTTGCAGTGTAGCCTACCAATACTTTGTGAATACCAATGAGATCAACCCCGCTATAATGATTCCTCTAACCCTGACAGGGGTGTGACTGCCTGTCATTCACTTACACGTGTGACTGCCAGAGGAAAAAACATTTCATTTGATTTTAATTAGTTGTATTCACGGCCCTCAATCCCATAAAATAAGTGTAACTACCACCACCTTGTGTACAAACATCTCCCTGCAGAGTGTGTGAGGATCATCCGGGATAGGAACATGACACCTAACAGCGTTAGCAGGCCGGCGAGGGGAGTTTACTTCATTCAGCCCACGACATCAGGCTTTTATGTCAAAGCTAGCACTGCTTTTCTGACACAATAATAAATTGAAGGTTGGCTGGGTACACCGTTTCATTACCTGAGGTGCCTCCACGCAGCAAAAAATGTCAGATTGTCTCAGCTCCGCCAATATCGGAATAATTGTCGGTCTAGCTTTTCTAATTCATTTGAACAGCGTCGTCGTATTGTTGCAGTTTTTGATCATTATGGAGTTGATTGAACTAAAATTCTGGACGCAGTCATCCAGAACCGCGAAAGATACCGCCGGCTCGCGCTCTTGAGGAACGGCTAAACATTTGAAAACTCTCCCGAACGTGTGACGAGAGAGAAGCGAGTAATCCAGCGCGAAATAATGCGCGCGAATCACAAAAGAAAAGACGTCAAATAATTGATTCAATTTCCCTGTTTTTCCAATGTCCTTTCGCTATCATCTAATCTCATATCTTCCCCACAGTCTGAATTACACTTTTTCCACTCTGGTAAGGCGGTGAACGGTTGTTTGTTCTGCTAATTAACTTTATTACCCTGATAGCTCCCTACAGCCTTTGACGAAAACAATTACCATTCTTTTTTTCTTTTTTTTTTCCTCGCTGGCAGAAAGACTATTAATTAGAAACGGGCCCTGGTCTCTGCCATGTTCCCAAGCCCTCAAGCAGGATAGCATTACATTGTCAGTAGTAATTTAGCTCTCATCTGTCTCTGCTAATTATTGTCACATTCATCAAATTCATCAAGGAAAGTGCTCTCAGAAGGATTGCATATTTGCAGTTAATATAGCATAAACTGGTATTACCCATCACCACATTTGTGATGATGAGAGGGACACAACTTATTCAGCCCTAATTAGAGCAAGCTGGGTAATTAATTATACATTCCGCCTTATTACTTCTGAGTCCCAGATATTGTTTGTGGAAAAACTGGAGAGGGAGAGAGAGGAGATAGCGGGAGAAGCCAAGAGGCACGGCAAGGGGGGGGGGGGGGGGGGGGGTATTGGGTTTGGGGTGTGTTTTGTCACGTGCGCTTCGCCGTAATTCCCACCTGACAAACGTCCGAAAATCAGGGGGAAATTGCAACTTGTCAGCCGCCGAATAACCCGCGTAATAACTGATTAATGAGCAGCACCTGTGACAGGTGCATGTTGGGAGTCGTGGCAAAAACAACTCACAAGCGTTCCCAAAGAGATGCTTTGCTTGAATTTAGCATTGCTTTGTTGGATTATGTTGAGTAAAAAGTGTGACGACTGGCCCCGGTATCATCCAAAAACAGGACTATACTGTAAAAAAAAAAAAAAAAGATTGTGACGTTAACGGTAAAATACTGTAAAAATGCTACGGTGAAAAACGGTTAGTCAGTTAACGGAAAGATTCCGGTGAATAACTGTGATAGATCTAAGCGTACATTTAATGTAAATTTACAGTCTTTTGGAAGTGAAAAAGAACAAGTCATTGTATAATTTGCAGTGAAAAAACGTAAATTAACATTCCCACAATTCCCTGCGTGACACTTCACATTTGATGTATTTTTGTTGAAATAACTTTTCTTTATAGTTTTTCTTGGTTTTTTTATAATCAGTTATGCACATTAGGGTTTTATGTTACATTTAATGTTGTTAAATTAATGTTTATTGCATTTTTAAAATGTCATGTGTGTTTTGATGGTGTTTAGTGTGTGTGTGTGTGTGAATGTCTATATTACTATTACTTTTCTAGTGGAAACGCTGCTTGTGATGAGCTTTGTTTCATCATGTGACTCTCATCTCCACTGTGATTGGTGGTTGTCAGTGTATTACAATGGTACAAAACAGATTTAGTACTTCAATAGGTGTGTAAATTAACATTATATTAGATAGTGAAATACAGTGTTTTTTCTGTAAATTTAAGTTAAGTCTGTAAAACCTAAAATATTGCTACCGTATTTTTTACGGTAAATTTCTGGCAACCACAGCTACCGGGTTTTTTTTACCGTAAATTCAACGGAATTTTTTTATTTACAGTGTAGGCCATTCACACGAAAACTATTCCAGTCCATTTGCTTGTTACCAAACATATTTGACGTGACAAGCTCTTGTAAGTGTGGTTTGGTGACTGTGAGTGACGCTGAGGTGTGTGTGTTTGTGTGTGTGTGGAAGATCCACTGCCAAACCCCTGAGGGCCCTACAGGGAACTGGCATTGTCCTTCTTCCAAATCCCATCTGCACCTTTCCTGTGAGCGCTTCTCACCATGCTACAATTACACATGACACATTTAATCACATCACACAGTGTCGTCCTGGGACGTCTCTCATGGATCTGTGTTTACTCTTGAGGTCAAACCTGACCTGCCGACGGCTACTCTATCTGTCCTGAAAGGATGGAGGCTTTTTATCACAGCTTTCGGGGAAGGTAACGGCATGGAGAGAGGTATTAACCCTCCCGATATCAGATAACCAGATGAGGAAATACTGTGATACACTGTACACTATCCACACACATGATAATGGATATGTAAGCTATAGGGCAAACAGCACAGGGCTCCTCTGACTGCAATTCAATAGATGCTGAATTAATCAAGACATCAGAAAAGTGCAGCAATTGTTGAAAAAACATAAACAGTCTATAATAACAACAATTGAGCAACACCTACAAAAACTTGAATAAAAAAAACCATAAACACAATTAATAGAGCAAGTTCAAGTATATACAGTCTATTCTATTGTTTAATTCTATTCTACTATATTTTTATGCGTTGCTTTCTGTTTCTGTTATACTCCATTTTGTATTCTATTCTGCAGTGATTTATTTCTATTTCTCCAGTGCCATGTTCAATTCTATTTAGATCTTCAGGACACATTTCTGTTCTATTGTGCTCTATTTTGCTGTGGTTTATTTGATAATTGTCTACTTTGCATTATTCGATTCTGTTGTTATCTATTATATTATTCAATGTATTGCTTTATTCAATTCTACTCTAGTCTGTTGCACTCTATTCTATTCTGTTGTTTTATTCTCTGCTACACATTATTCTATTATTCTTCAGTGTATTACTCTATTTAATTCCACTCTAGTCTGTTTCAACTTATTTTATTATGTTGTGCTTTATTCTATTATGTGCTGTATTTTCTACTGTGCATTATTCTATACTGCTGTGTTTTATTATATTCTAATGTGCTTTTGTTCTGCTCTCATTCAAATTTCTTCTTCTGGGCAAATTTCTATTCAATTGTCTTCTATTTTCCAGTGTTTTATTCTATTCTGCTGTGCTTCTGCTTCTATAGTCAGTTTTACTTCTGTAGCACTTCATTCTATTTTGTTCTTCTGGGCTAGTTTCTGTTCTATTGTGTTCTATTTTGCTGTGTTTTATTCTATTCTGATATGCTTCTGATCTGTTAATTTGATACTTCTACATTCCCTTCTGTTTATATAACACTTCATTCCATTTTGTTCTCCTGGGCTAGTTTATATTCTATTGTGTTCTATTTGGCTGTGCTTTATTCTATTCTGCCATGCTTCTGTTCTGTTCTTATTTGATACTTCTATATTCAATTCCATTTAAACAGAACTTCATTCTATTTTGTTCTTCTGGGCTAGTTTCTATTCTATTGTGTTCTATTTTGCTGTGTTTTATTCTATTCTGATATGCTTCTGATCTGTTAATTTGATACTTCTACATTCCCTTCTGTTTATATAACACTTCATTCTATTTTGTTCCTCTGGGCTAGTTTCTATTCTATTATGTTCTGTTTTGCTGCGTTTTATTATTTTCTGCTATGCGTCTGTTCTGTTCTTATTTGATACTTTAATATTCCATTCAGTTTATATAACACTTCATTCTATGTTGTTCTTCTGGGCTAGTTTCTATTTTATTGTGTTCTATTCTATTCTATTCTATTCTGCTATGCATTATTTTTATAATTTTATACTATGCATTCTATTGTGTTATTCTACGATATTCTCGAGTGTATTTTTCGATTCAATTCCACTAGTCTGTTGTGCTCTATTGTATTCTTTTGTGCCTTATTCTATTCTGTTCTGTTTTATAATGCTCTCCTCTATTATGCTTATGTTTTTGTTTCATATTGTATTGTTTTCTATTCCATTTAAATGGTAAAGTCATTCTTCTGTGACTGGGAGTTATTTTCAGTGCATCCTAGGAACACATCACGCGGTTTCTGTCAAACCGGTGGAAAATGAATCGCCGAGAGATGACATGTAGGAAAAGGGAAAGAACATCCCGGATTCAGGAGAGAAGAGACTTCCACATGCCATAAGACTGTCAGATTAAGCGAACATGTGCCAGTCGATCTCGCTACACAGGGACCACCATCACCTCTGAGGCGAAACTATTAAGTCCAACATTCCCCCTGTAAGTGTTTATCTGAGGAGGGCGACTTGCATGTCCTCGGGAGCAGATATTGAAACTGATTGGACAATGGCGGAATACCAGACAGGCGTACCACAAGGCCAACCCCAGCAAATAGGAAGAAAAAATCTTAATCTGCAACACAATGGCGCGCTCTTGAAACCCTATCATTTTCACTTCCTGTGAGTCGGCTGTCTGACTGTGAATGAAGTCAAAGGAGTGGATAGTGTTGAAAATTGGATCACAGCTAACATTCGTTCAGTTTTATCAGCAGCTGCCAAAGGTCATCTGGCATAATAGCTGATGAATTTAAACCCCACGGATTTCATTTGCAATTTTCAATTTAGCAAGGCCTCCGAACCCCGCGGCGATAAGGGTTTCCACCTATCGTGGCCTGTCACAAACATCAAGGATCGTTGTGAACCCACAGGAAAAGAAGGAAGGAGTGAGGAAGATAAGGCCAGGGGGAAGACGGGAATCATATGGAAAAGTTGGGGGGCTCCCCGCGTGGTTAAGTTCAGAAAATGCCATTTGTGACAAGCAATCACAGAGACCCACGGACGGAGCGACAAATAAACTATTCTTCCAGTCATCTTACATCTTGTTTGAGAGAACAGCCAACCCCGTCGTCTTTTGACGGCAGAAGTTGACCGTTAAACCAAGTGAACAGCAGCAGAGATGGTCCATTAGCTCAAGATATATTTCTTTTGACATCATAAAACCCTAAACACATTTCTTAGGCTGCAAAATAATAGCTCCTGTACACTGTAAAATAAATTCCATTAAATTTACGGTAAAAAACTGTCAGCTGTGGTTGTCAAGATTTTTACCGTAAAAAATACGGCAGAAACATTTTAGGTTTTACAGACTTTAGTTAAATTTACAGTCAAAAAACGTAATTCATTATCTGATGTAATGATACTTTACCAATCTATTGTAATAATGACATCTGTTTTGTACCATTTTAATACACTGACAACAACCAATCACAGTGGTGATTTGACAACAAAAATATTTTTTTTTCACTGTAAATTATACAATGACTTGTTCTTTTTCACTTCCAAAAACTGTAAACTGAATGGTATTTTACTGTAAAATGACATTAAATGTACGGTTAGATCTATCACAGTTATTCACCGTATATAGCACGGAAACTTTCTGTTAACCAACTAACTGTTTTTCACTGTAGCATTTTTACCGTAGTCTTTTACCATTAAAAACACAATCATTTTTTACAGTGTAGGATTTCCCACAATTCTGTCTGCCTCGGTAACCCTTAATAACCATTGCACAAACATTTTAATATGCCACATCCTGGTACTGTATGATGCATTTTCAAGAATTGTTACCCCGTTCAGGCAGCTTTTGGAAGGGAATCTAAAAAACTGCTTTATCAAATTCAATTTAGCACTGGTTAGGAACAGCTGACTGTCATAGAAATAAGGCAGCGATCTGACAGGAGGTTCGGATGAATGGGAAGAGGCTCTCGAAGACACTTGGCAAGCCCTCCTGCGCCAGAGAAGGAATGGAAATCACAGTGAACAGCTGTGACTAATACCATCTTGTAAGTGCCAGCCCCAAAGAAAACGTAGAGTGCTTCAGAACAATTCGCCGAGAGCAAGGGGGGAAAAAAAGGAGATTTTCCTCAGAAGCTAAATGACGGACTGTGTCTTTACGGTAGGAGGTGTGTGATAATAGGCCTGATTGAGGCGTACTTCCAATTTAACGGCAGATGAATCGCACGGGAGGCGTAGCGTGTCAGAGTCGCGGGAAAACAAATGAAGGATGTTGGCCGTTTAGTGTAAAACGTGACGGGAAATGACGAACATGACTGTATCAAAGAGGAACTAGTCCTAATATATCTTCATTAGGCTCATAGAATACTGAAATGCACTTAGTGATGTTTCAGACCACGCAAGGCCATTAACGCGATACTCATCGGTTTCATTATTCATGAAATAAAACCAAAGGAAGGCGCTTTGCGTATAAAGATATCAAGGCCTCGGAGTGGAGAAAAGGGGTCTGGGTAAAGATCATGCAAATCCATTTGTTTCTGATGGCTGGTTGAGTAAAAGACTATACACTGTGTGCACGAAGGTGTGTGTGTGTGTGTGTGTGTGTCTGTATCCACTGAGAATGCCTCGTCTTCCACAGCCAGGAACAATGCAGATGGATGCAGCGGGACTCTGGGACGCATGACAAGTGTCTTCATCCTGCATTAATTGCTCAAATTGAAGCAGTGCCACATCTCTCCAAACTAGACGTTGCTGTGAGTTCTCTTTGATATGATAATGGCATGCTTCTTAGCGAAGGGAAATGCAAATTGCAGGCAGTAATTTGGTGGCATGCACCTGCCGACACGGCTCTCTCTCTCTCTCTCTCTCTCTCTCTCTCTCTCTCTCTCTCTCTCGGCTTCATCCACGCACACAAAAGCGGCCCACTGGTGAAATTACGCTCGCGCGGGCCACGTTACAGACAGATGCTCCCCTCTGTAGCCATTGTGTGTCTGCCCTGATAGAACCTGACAGTAGCGCACGCGTAGATTTAGCCGCATGCTAATAATCAGTCAACATTTCGCCTGGATAATTCTTGCATTTAAATGCATCCCCGAAATGAGGCACCATAACATTTAAGCTCGGCCGTCAAATAAAACATTAGATTGCGAATGATCAGGACATCAGTGTTTTAAGCACTTGCGGTGCCATTTTCAAATTTGGCCTTTCTTTCAAGAAAAATGGCCGACCGGTTCAGCCACGATCAATCCAGGTTTGTACAAGGTGAAGCAACTTAGATTCATTAATGTCAGCATGAAACAGCATTCACAGGCCATTTTACTTATAAAAGTGTAAGAGTATAAAATATAAAGGGAAAAATTACTTTAAAACACTTGTGCCAAGTTGTTAGAATTGTACTTGTTGAAATTATGGTATTTAAAAAAAAAAGTTTTATACCATTTTCAATAAGATTCAATTTATTGGCTAAAAAATGTATAACCGTCAAGTGGGTATAAAATATAAAGGGTAAAAGTATTAAAAGTATAAAATAAAAAGGGAAAAACTACTTTAAATAACTTTTTTTTTTACGACGTTTTTTTTTTAGAAATTTACTTGTTAAAATTATAGTATTTAAAAAAAGTTTTATACCATTTTCAAAAAAAGATTCAATTTATTGACTCTAAAAATGTATAACCATCAAGTAAAAGGTAATGCCATTTTGTTTTCCTTACACCTTGAATACATGTGTCACGGTTTGGGTTTTGTTTCTTGTTCCTGGTTCTTGTCTGTCATGTGATCCCGCCATGTGTCTTGTCCCATGTTCAGCTGTTCCCCGTTAGGTTGATTAGTCTTCCCAGGTGTTTCAGTTTAACCACGCCCCCTTGTATTTAAGCCTTGTGTTTTAGTTCAGTCCTTGTGAGTTCTTGATGTTGTAACGTTTGCCTGTAGCTGTCTCCTTGTTCGTGTTCTGAGTTTTCTGTTCTGAGTGTTCCCTGGATTTCCTGTTTGTTTTATTAAATGTGTGTTTGCAATTGGATTCTCGCTTCATTCTTCCCGAAACGTAACAGAAGAACTCACCAAAATGAATCCAGCAGCACAAATTATGTGCCTCCGTCAAGGAGATCGATCCATCGAGGACTTTATAATGGACTTTTTGGAGCTAGCTCACTTGACCTGGATGGATGAGGTATGTCTCATGATCTTTTTTCGTGGAGGACTATCCGAGCCACTCAGCTCCTTAATGCCATTCCATGATCCTAGCGGGACTCTTGAACAGTATATAGACTTAGCATTACAGCTGAGTGGCTCTGAATTCACTGTGGGAGTCGCAGTGGATGAATTTAACACGTCTGCACCGCCAGAGGCCGTCCACGTCACGTCCAGCAGCACAGAGGCCGTCCACGTCACGCCTGCACCGCCAGAGGCCGTCCACGTCACGTCTGCACCGCCAGAGGCCGTCCACGTCACGTCCAGCAGCACAGAGGCCGTCCACGTCACGCCTGCACCGCCAGAGGCCGTCCACGTCACGTCTGCACAGCCAGAGGCCGTCCACGTCACGTCTGCACAGCCAGAGACCGTCCAGCCAGAGACCGTCCAGCCAGAGACCGTCCAGCCAGAGACCGTCCAGCCAGAGACCGTCCAGCCAGAGACCGTCCAGCCAGAGACCGTCCAGCCAGAGACCGTCCAGCCAGAGACCGTCCAGCCAGAGCTTCACGTCAGCCACGTCCAGCCAGAGCCCGCTGATCCTGCGCCAGAGCCCGCTGATCCTGCGCCAGAGCCCGCTGATCCTGCGCCAGAGCCCGCTGATCCTGCGCCAGAGCCCGCTGATCCCGCACCGGTGTCTGTTCCTGCTGATGACCCCATGGCTACCCCTAAGAAAATTTGGGGGGGGGGGGGGCAGTAGGACCCTGGATGGGACTATGAAGGCCGCACCGCCATGGCCGCCCGAAGGGTCTTCTCCGCCGTGGCCGCCCGAGGGGTCTTCTCCGCCGTGGCCGCCCGAGGGGTCTTCTCCGCCGTGGCCGCCCGAGGGGTCTTCTCCGCCGTGGCCGCCCGAGGGGTCTTCTCCGCCGTGGCCGCCCGAGGGGTCTTCTCCGCCGTGGCCGCCCGAGGGGTCTTCTCCGCCGTGGCCGCCCGAGGGGTCTTCTCCGCCGTGGCCGCCCGAGGGGTCTTCACCTCCCTGGCCTGCGCATCCTGTTCCGCCCTGGTCGCTCACGAGCCAGGTCCACCCATGCTCGGTGGCCCAGCTCGCCATTCCTGTGTCCTGGTTCCTGGTCCCAGTGCGAGCCTGGCCCTCCGTCCCTCCCCCAAGACCGCCTCCACTCACCACCCTCCTGAACTTGTGTTTTTTTTGTTTTGATGGGCGTCGGGAGCCGCCCATAGAGGGGGGGCTATGTCACGGTTTGGGTTTTGTTTCTTGTTCCTGGTTCTTGTCTGTCATGTGATCCCGCCATGTGTCTTGTCCCATGTTCAGCTGTTCCCCGTTATGTTGATTAGTCTTCCCAGGTGTTTCAGTTTAACCACGCCCCCTTGTATTTAAGCCTTGTGTTTTAGTTCAGTCCTTGTGAGTTCTTGATGTTGTAACGTTTGCCTGTAGCTGTCTCCTTGTTCGTGTTCTGAGTTTTCTGTTCTGAGTGTTCCCTGGATTTCCTGTTTGTTTTATTAAATGTGTGTTTGCAATTGGA